>PYUH01000055.1:2837854-2874497 GCA_016808085.1 Suaeda aralocaspica | reverse complement strand
GGGGGGGGGGGGGGGGGGGGTCCGGGCAAACAACCGTACCCCGGGCGCACAGCTTCCGGTCCGGGCGCGTAACCCATATTTGGGGACTTAGAAAATTTTGAAGTTTTTGAAAAAAAAAAGGGGTCCGGGCGGACGGACGACCTCCGGGCGTGTAGCCCTCGGTCCGGGCGTGCAGCAAGAAATTAGACACTTAGTTTTTTTTTCCCAAAAATTTCAGAAAAGTTCATAACTGGGCATTTCGCCCAGGTACCCGGGCGAGCAGCCTACCCTCCGGGAATGTGGCGCTCGACCCGGGCACCCGGCACACACCCCCCTCACACGTCTCATTTTTTTCCCCCTTCCTTCTTCCTTTCTTCTTCCTCCTTCCTCCTTCTCTCACCTCTCATTTTCTTATCTCCTCTTTCTCTCTCTACAATTCAAAACTCCATAATTCTCTACCTTCTCTCTAACTTCTCTCTACTATATCTCCCTCTTTACTCACCCAAATTCACTCAAATCTTCACCAAACTCAATCTTTTTCCACCCTCTTTTAGATCCCCACCACAAATCTCACTAAAAAAAATCTTTCATCTCACACCACTTAATTCCTCATAACTTTCACTACTCCTTCAATGGCACCAAAGAGACAAAGAGTCGGAACTAGCTCAAGGAACGAACCACAAGGCTTGGGGTGCGATTCTACTTACGAGTTAGTAGCTTTTGGTTCACAAGAGCAAAAGGTACGTTTTGAAAAGTTAAAATTACGGCATGTTACCCCTATCTATTTATGATGAAACTGAGGAATTGTTTAAGTCTATGGGTATGCACAGGGTTTTTTTACTATGGATGCTCCGACTTACCCCGACATAACTTACGAGCTTATGTCGAGTTTTGAAATTGACCGACCAAACCCCAAGGCACCTGTTAGTGTTGTCAGTTTTAGAATTTTCAATGTCGATCGTTATGAAACGATCGAGGATTTTGGGGATATATTTGATTTAGCTAGTCAGTTTTAGGATGTTCAATGTCGATTGTTATGAAACGATCGAGGATTTTGGGGCTATATTTGATTTAGCCAGTTGGGGGCGTGCTAGACCCCCAAAGGGATTTGATGATGTTGCTTGGTGGTTTTCTCTTACAGGTGTGCATCTGACTAACTGACAACATGACAAGGCTAACCTGATCCACCATTCCTCTGCAAGGATTACTCACCATTTTCTTGCAGGGACGATATTTGGTCGGTATGAACAGCACGAGGTTCATACCAGAGAGATGTGGTTCCTAGGGAGGCACTTGGTTAAAAATTCTTTTCCTTACCGTCTTCATCTTCCTCATCTGTTTGCTATGCACTTACATACTCATTGTAAGACTTATGCAGGTACAGATCGATTCGGCCAACCAACCATTAACAATATTGTTTTTGGTGGCCTTTTGACATATGTTGGCAGGTACTACAAGGCCAACTTTGAGTACGGTAGGACCCCTACTATGGGGTCCCGCTACTTGGATGTCCCCTACCTTATCCAATGTGATTGGCTAGATTTGAGGGATGGGGGGCGCATCAGATGGTACATAGGACCATCCAGGGGAGTTTTTGTTACTCTCCATAATGCTTCACTGACTGGATTGCTGCCTGATCAGCAATCCTATCTTATGCCTTTGGATGGCCGTGGTGAAGGTTCTTCTGCAGGTACCTCGGGATGCGGCGGGCCGAGTCATTCCCCGCAGTTCGTGCCCCAGCAGCCACCCCAGCAAAAGCCCCCACAGCAACCACCTATGGACCCTGCCCCATAGCAGTTATAGATGAACAAGCTGCAAAACCAGTTCAACAACTTTCAAATACAGCAGCAGTAGTTCATGGATCGGTTCACTACTTTTGAGTAGGACCACCGTCTTGCCATGTACCCGATCTATGACCACTACGTCTGTACAGGCGTAGTGCCTCTACTGACCCTCACCCTTCATGGTATCACTTTAACCCTGGAGAGGGGACCAGTGGAGTAGGAGGAGCAGGTGGTGGTGATGGTGGTGATGATGATGATGATGATGATGATGATGGTGATGATAGTGCCAGTGAGGACACTGACACTTTCCTCCAGTCTGACTGAGAGGAGTCCCTTACTTCCTTCAGCATGAGGACATTGTTGAGTCCGGCTTGGGGGAGGTAATTTTATTGCTTTCTTAGTTTAGTTTTTATTGCTTTCTAGTGTAGTTTTTATTGCTTTCTTAGGATAGTCATATGGTTTGTACTACTTGTTAGAAGTAGGAGTTTACATATAACCAAAAAAATTACTGGTTTCATAGTTTAGATTTTTGTTTTGGTTTTGGTAGTTAGCTATAGTTGATTGATTGATTGAATAGTTTGATGAAACTTTTTGAATGGTGCCTTCCCTGTGCCCCGCATTTTATTTGAAAATATTTTTGATTGATTTGGGCATGTGATGAGTTATGTTTTGGGAATTGCCAACTTGGACTTGGACTTGACTTGGCTTGAGATAGTTTCTAATCTTGCCATTATAGCCATGTGTAGAGTAGAGGCTTGAACTGTGTTAACGGGAGGATTTGAGGCGCATACATCATTTTATGCTTATTTCTTTTCATGTGTGCTTAGTTCCTGGTGCATGTATGATCCATGTTTTGGCTTTTGACTCTAGTAGTTTGGCTTTGGTGTGTTACATGTCGCGAATGATAAAAGGCATTCATTTCTTTTAGGAGCTTTCGGATTTTAGGCATTCCTTCACAAATTTTCCCTTGGTCCTTATTTTGAGCTTTTTACCCTTCATTTGCATTTTTGCCACATTACAACCATATTTGGCCTTGCTCTAATCTTCTGATATATGCCCAAGCTTATCTTGGGGAAGTTGAGGAGTTGTTTTGTTGTTGTTTTGCATTTGTTGGAGGTTTTGGAGCATTGGAAAATTGTGAATGGTTGTTGTTAAAAGTTTAATAATAGGTCTCACATTAAGGCTCTGCATACCAATGTCTAGGCTAGATTCAAATGAAGAATTGAAATGTTATATCTTTTATTGGCCTAGTTATGTACGTGTGATGATTTTGTCTTTGACATGTCATTAAGAGTTGTGAGCCTAAATTGAAAAAATTTTGAAAGTTGAAAAAAAAATGAAAAATGAAAAAAAAAGGAAAAAAAAGAGTTGAAAAAATTTGAAAGATGTTGAAAAAGAAAAGCTTGTGATATTTGGAATAGTTGAAATGTAAAGTTTTATGGTGTGATGTGATTCCGTGGGAATTGGTTTGATGTTGGAGATGTTGATAATGATCTTTGATTGTTACATGCGTATAGCCCGCATTTACCACCACATTATCCCAAATTCTATCCTACCCATCACCGTAGCCACGTTACAAGCTTATAAAGACCTTTTTGATCGGCATGTGCATGTTATTAGTTCTTGTGAAGTGAGTCAATTGCCAAAGTTAGTGAGTGTTACTTGCTTTTCGAGTCGACTTTCATACTAGGATTGAGTGACTACCCTTAAATACTTGCATGAGGTGTGAGATGTGAGTTTGGGTTCTCAAAATTTGCATTCAAACACTTATTGCATTTGCATTCTTATTTGGGATTAAGGGTGAGCTTTATTTTTTTTATGCTCAATTTTATGTGTGGAGTGACACCGAGTGAGCTACTCTAGTAATCGACTTCTATTTATTACATGGTTGGCTTATTGATTTTGATTTAAGTGGATGGCGGTCAAGGGATTTTGATGGGTTGGTTAAGGAACTTACATACTCGGAATTGCTTGGGTTAACCTTTGATAAGTTGAAATTTGACATGTATTTTACCCCCCATCCCGATTGATTTTTAGCTCTAATACGGCTCTTTTGAGCCATTTCTACTACTAACTTTTTCTATTTCGAGTGTTTGTTGTGCTTTTTATAAGATTTTACAGGAATCGATGATTTATTGTTGTTTTCCGAGCCTTTTGAAGCGCTTGAAGAAGTTAATGAAGAGTTGAAGTCATTTGGGAAGCTTATCTGAAGATTAGGAGTGCTAAACGAAGAATAAAAGAAGTAATTAAGGAAGAACGAGCAAAAACTGAGAAACGAGTCAAGGCGAGCCAACCGCCCGAGTCGAAGCTGTGCGCCCGGGTAGGGGCTGCACGCCCAGACCCCTCCGGGCGGGTGGCTCTAAAGGAGATTTTCGCGTGTTTCTTCCCTTGTTTAGCCTAAGTACTTAATGTTTTAGACTCCTAATTTGTCATTTACGCTTTTTACATTTTACAAACCCTAGTTTTAGTCTAAAATTCTCTCTAAGTTTGGAACATTATTCAATCATTCAATCTATAATATTAAGGTTTCATTCAACCTCAATTCTTGTTCTTTATTATTGTTTATTATTAGTTTTAATTTATGCTTTTAATTTTA
This sequence comes from Suaeda aralocaspica, assembly GCA_016808085.1. Taxonomy (NCBI): domain Eukaryota; kingdom Viridiplantae; phylum Streptophyta; class Magnoliopsida; order Caryophyllales; family Amaranthaceae; genus Suaeda; species Suaeda aralocaspica. Next base: position 2,870,138 of record PYUH01000055.1, on the reverse strand, counting down.
GTAGTTTTATGTTAGATTTTATTTTCTTGATTTTTGTTGGTTTGTTTAGTTTAATCATGTTTAGGAATTTAATTTCTTTCATTGATTTAGTTTTTGCTCTTTCAATTATGAGTGAGTAGTTCCTTTTCTAGGACTAGGGGATCCATGGATTGATTTTTGATGTTTTGCTCACAATTGTTAGTTTGGCTATTAATATTCTTGAATTCCCGTTGTCAAATTTTATTGCTTTCGGTTAAATACTGGCCAGGTTTAATTGTTAGTTTGATATTGTTGAAATCGATGCCAAGAGGTAAGATTAACACAATTAGATCATAAGGACAATAGGCAAAACGAGTCTAAGTGAGCGAGAGCCATTAGAGGAGTCTCGAAGGAGACTAGATTCGAGAGAATTAGTGGACCTTAATTGAAGGAAATTGATAATCTATTAATTAATTGTGTGCAATCCATTTGTTAATCTGCGGTGAACCGATGTCCTAGGCTTAGTCATTAATTCATTCCCTTAATCGATTCAGTTCTAGTTTTAGTTAACTTCTTAGTCTTAATTCAACATTCAAAGGCCCTTTACACAGTTTAAACTTTTTAGAACTAATAGGTTTAATTGCTTCCCTGTGGATTCGATCCTTACTTCCCTAGCTATATTAGTTAGAGTGGTTTGGTTTATTTTTGATAGGTGTGCGATAGCCTCATCAATCGTGTTTTGCAAAGTTAAAGGGGTGAAGTCATTGTTTGCTTAGTTGTTTGCTTGAGGACAAGCAAAGGTTTCGCTTGGGGGAGTTTGATAAGTTGATATTTGACATGTATTTTACCCCCGCTCCCGATTGATTTTTAGCTCTAATACGACTCTTTTGAGCCATTTCTACTAACTTTTGCTATTTCGAGTGTTTTTTGTGCTTTTTATAAGATTTTACAGGAATCGATGATTTATCATTGTTTTCCGAGCCTTTTGAAGCACTTGAAGAAGTTAGTGAGGAGTTGAAGTCATTTGGGAAGCTTTACTGAAGATTAGAAGTGCTAAATGAAGAATTAAAGAAATAATTAAGGAAAAACGAGCGAAAACCGAGAAACGAGCCAAGGCGAAGCTGTCCGCCCGGATCGAGGTTGAGCGCCCGGGTAGGAGCTGCACGCCTGGATCCCTCCGGGCGTGTGGCTCCAAGGGGGATTTCCACGTGTTTTTCTTCGTGTTAGGCCTTAGTACTTAATGTTTTTAGACTCCTAATTGTCATTTTACGCTTTTTAGACTTTACAAACCGTCAAACCCTAGTTTTAGTCAAAATTCTCTTTAAGTATGGAACTTTATTCAATCATTCAATTAATAATATTCAGGTTTCATTCAATCTCAATTCTTGTTCTTCATTATTGTTAATTATTAGTTTTAATCTATGCTCTTAGTTTTATTAGTTTTATTATTTTCTTGATTTTTGTTGGTTAGTTTAGTTTAATCATGTTTAGGACTTTAGTTTCTTTCATTGATTTAATTTTTATGCTTTCAATTATGAGTGAGTAGTTCCTTTTCTAGGACTAGAGGATACATGGATTGATTTTGATGTTTTGTTCATAATTGTTAGTTTGGCTATTAATGTTCTCGAATTCCTGTTGTCAACTTTTATTGCTTTCAGCTAAATACTGGCCAGGTTTAATTGTTAGTTTGATATTGTTGAAATCGATCAGGCACAGCACAGACCTATATTGTTTCCTACCTCAGACCGTAGTCTTTATCCATAATATTTTGTATTTGAATGATGGAAATTAAACAAGAAGTTGAATTATTTAAGATATAAGGTTTGCAAGAATGACATTCCCTTCTGAAAAGAAACTTTTAATTGATGTGAAATGATCACAATATTCAAACAAATAAACTTTCTATTCAGAAGTATTCAATGAGTTATATTATTCTTCAGAGGAATAGTGTATCCTATCTTTCTCTAAAGACAAGTATTTTGCTACTCTTACAGAAGTAAAGAATTTTTCTTACTTTCTCATTCTAGATTTTTCTGATGTTGAGTGTAATTGTTGTGTCCATCCCTCTTGACAATACTCTTATTTATTGAGGGAGGATTACATGCATCGGATGTTGTTTGGTGAGTGGCATACTATTACAACCCGAATCAAAATATATTTACAACCTGTCCTATAAACAGTGGGTCTTGGCACAATTTTCATGACCCATAACATGTTTTAGCCCGCTAAATCCAAACCCGTTGTGGGTTGAACCCGACCCATTTTGACCCACTAAACTTGCTTCTTCCCCTTTTCCCTTTCATGCTATTAAACACTGGACACTTAACATGCATTGAGCAACTTGTTCTCTTTCTTCTTCTTTTCACTTCCTCAAATACTCACTAATAATCTTGAAATTGTCATCCAAAAAAAAGTGATTAAATAAAAATACTAAATTACTAAGCTTAGCTTGAGCGAATGGTTCGTCACCGCAGTCGTCGAGATTCAATAGGAAGGGGAACATTTGGATTGTTTGTTTCTTCATCTTCATTTCTCACCCTCAATAATTAAGAAGATGATTTCCAAGTTTTTCTTTTATAAATTTGATGACAATTTGTTCATCATTGAGTGTTCTAAATGTAATGAGATTGAATATTTTTGACTTTATGTAACTCACTTAAAACGTGTAGTGAGGTACTGGGAATGACTTTGAGTGTTCACCGACAAATTACATTCAATATTTGAATTTTTTTTTAAATTTGGTTTAAAATTTTTTTAATTAGTCATGGATTTAAGTAAAATAAAAAACGTCATCTAACTTGTTGGGCCAACCCGAATTGGGAGACTCTGGATCATGGACAATATATTTTCAACCCGAACACGCTACAACCTGACCGAACCCTAACTCGCTAACAAAAACCATAACCTGGCCCGACCCGTTTAAAAGCTTTAGTAACTATATTTAAAAGGAGTTAACTTAACAGGAGTCTTTTTCCGGTTGAAAAGCTTGGTGTCTAACTTCGTTTGTTAGAGCTAATTTTACTTCTTTAATTTCTTCTCTTAAGTTTGTTAATTCTTCTTTATTTTTTAATAAAGAAAATAATTCATTAATAAATAAGCCATACGGCATCTACAAAGACAATTAATCTTAACAAGAACATTACTGAATGAATCAAATAGTCAATTTCGTCCTTAAAACTACAAATACCGGTTATACCGCATAGAATTTCCGCAATGGAGTGCCTCCCGCTTATATCACCACTGGCATTCATATCAAACAAGAGATTATCTATGGAATAGCTTTTGCCTTTGCGTATGTAGCCAGGAAAAACCGCCCCTCTAATCCATCTTCATGTACCTGCTATCGAATTAGCAATCCTTGCACACCCGCATCAATTCTTATCAATTAATAAACCCTAAAATTCATTGATAGAAAGCTAGAATATAAAAGAAAAAAAAACACAAACGAAATCTCACTGAGGAGAATTGTAAATCTCACTAAAGGAGAATTATTAAAGAAAGATAAATAGAAATCTACGAACAAGAAATTAAAAAACTCAAGAAATAAATTGGGGCTTTTCATCGATTTTAATCGATGAAAGCCCCTTGAAAACTCAAGGAAAGAGGCTAGGAATTTTTTGGGAGAGAAAAGAGGGAGAAGATAAGCGTTGTACTTTAGATTCTTTATTTAATTTTTTGTTATTTCTTCTTTAAGTTCTTCCTTGTAAGCTAAAACTTTATTTTCTAAAGTAATACAACGACACGTGATATCACTTACTTCGAATATTGAGATTTTAATTTGGTCTACTATATATTTAATTACTTCCTTCAGCAAGGTGAGTGATATGAGGATAATTAGTGTGTTCTCAATCAGGTGAAAATCCTGGATGAACCAGTATTAATTATTTAATTAATGGCTTAATCCCAATTTAATAAGATATAGAAGAAGTTAGATTCCAATGCATCCAATCAATATTTAAATACATAGTAATAGGTATAATTATATATAATTTTTAAAAAAAAAAAAAAAAGAAGAAGTTATTCTTTTTTGAGAGCATCTCCATTGGTTTTATTTTATGCTTGCAATACTTGGACAAATTGTAGATGCAATTTGACCATTGGAGGGGAAAAGGATTATCGTGGTGAATATCGCCATTGGGGAAATTTGTAGCTTAAAATAAAATAGGTTGAAAATTTGTAGCAACTGATGTAGAAAGAGTTCCTGGTAGGGTCTCTTCAACTGAATACGTGGGACTACACGTCAGATGGACAGGTGTTGGCTTGTTCACTTCCTGATGGCTCGGACCTCGATTCCTGCAAAACAAGGGAATAAAATCCTCGTAGGATTTTTCCCCCTCCGATGCTTAAGTAGTATTTGTATGAGGATTAAGGCAAATTAACAATAATTAGCAATTTGGTAATCTAGAGAGGGAAACTAGTGAGAGAAATTCTCTTAGTGTGATGTAAGAATGAATGAAGATTTGATTGAATGTTTGAATGCCCCCAAAATGATGATTTTGAGGGGTATTTATAGCCTTTTGGTTTTAAGGCCAACGAATTGGACGATGACACTTGTCATCGTCTAACTGGTTGATACTTGTAAAAGCTTTATGGGCTTTTACACTCAAGCCTCAAGGCCCAACTTCCTCTTTTTTTTTGAGTAGTTGTTGTGGACACGTGGCCCAATCTTACAGCGACACGTGGCCGTATGGAGCCCACCTTGGTGGTCCAGTCATTGCCATGTGACAGTGCCACCTGGACTTTTAGTGGACACATGGCCCAGTATTATGCTGACACGTGGCATGGGTTGGTGTGCCACATCAGCAACCACCTTAGCAACCGACCATTGGAGATGCTTTGATCATTCAATTGTGTTTAAAATACTACGTAGTTAATTATACTTATTATTTGTTTTAATTAATAAGGTATGAAAAAAAATATCGTTTTTCAGCAAATCAATATATTGTACACGTCTAATGAGTATAAAGGATTTATTTATGGTAGTGTGTCCATTTCCATTACGTATTGGATAAATGACACGTCACTTAAATCCACCCTAATCCCCTTGTACATGTTAATAGTGTGAAAAAGAAATTTGACTAGACCAAAACCAAACTTAAACGATTAAGCAAGATGTGCATGTTACAAATGTTGATGTTGCAATGTGCTTATATTTTGTCTGTTACATTAGGCTTTTGTAACTAATTTTAATGCACCTTAGGAGTTACAACTTACCTTTATGCACATTATCAAGCATTGCCATTCTTTTCCTCAAAAACACATGAAACTCGAATTTGCTCTCTGTATCGATTTAGTCATCCTCGTACGACACCACCATTAATGGCGGCGAACGATACACCGGCAAATTCTTCATTACAAACTGTTCGTCATAACTTTAAATTTGATATATTGCAAAAACAAAGATTGCAACATTTGCTTCATTCCAATCCTTCAGGTAACACCGTAACTTAACCATTATTATTATTTTTTTATCATGCTTTTTTTTTATTGTTATTATTTATCTATTCATTTTGAAAGATTTATTTAATTTCTGGTATGATTAGTTATTGAAAGTGAAGTTATGTGTGGGAATTCAAATTTAGAAAATAGAACTTAAGTTTTTTATTACTTGCTTTGATCAAATTAAATGGTGTAAAATTAATGCTCTATTTGATAAAAATTCTTTTTGGGGTGTTTGAAGGTAGTCTTTTTGAGTAATTTTAGCTAACTTAAGCAATAAAGTTAATTAGAGTTTTGAGTATGTGAATAGTACTAGATACGTTAATTAAAGTTGAGTAATCAATTTCTTGAAAGAATTTTAAAATATCAAAAACTTCTTACTATAGCAACAAAAAACTTTTTTTTTTAAGTTTGTTCAAATTGGACCCTGTTTTTTTCAACTTATTTTTAATTTAATTCAGTTTAATTCGGTTTAATACCGTACATTTCAATTCAATTACTTTCGGTGTACTTATTTTTTTTTAATTTTTGTATATTTAAACTAAACAAATAGAATAATCATAAAATTTCTGTATAATTCAGTTAGTCCAGTCCAGTCCAGTCCAATTCAATTCATTTCAATTTAATTCGGTAAAGTTAGTTTCATCTCAAAATTACATGACCTACAATCTAACCACTTTGGTTGTTTACTCTAAACCAAATAATTTTATATTTTTCAAATTTTTTACACAAACCAATAGTTTAATCAGTAGCTAAAATAATCATACAATATGTTAAAAAAAACGTTCCAGACAACGTATATGCGCCATGTAAGCCCTCATATCTTTCACCTGCATCTTGCCGCGTATGCAAGTTATCGCTACCAATTACTTGCAAGTTATCGCCACGTATGCGAAAAATGGTATAATACTCCTTTAAATATGATGACAAAAAGAATTGTGCCCAAGACTTCTTTTATCCCATTCAACCTAATTACCAACTCAATCAAATGTCACCCGAACTTTGAAACAAAATGTAAGATATTGATGACAAATCCACTTGGATTTCATTAAATTGTTTAATGTTTGAAAATAAGACATAAAAACAGAAAATTACACAAACATGTACATTTCTAAAGAATAATCGGAAGAGAAACTTTTTTATATATTTCCTTATTTCAATTTTTCTGAATTTGCTATTTTCATTCCAAAAATTTATATTCCCTCTATTCATTTTATATTTACATGTGTACCAATATGAATTTTGTAACGCATATATTTTTAATATTGTATTTGTAAAAGATAAACTTGATATTCTGACCATATATAAATATGTTTTTACTTACATATACAGTGCAAACAATGGCCAAATCGTAATTTGTAAATAAATCCATAGCCAAAACATAAAGAATAAATTGAAATGAAGGGAGTAATTTATGTATTTAAACAATTATTGTCACGTTGGTATGTTCTTTATAACAAATTCTCAAGAGCGAAAAAGTATGAAATTCAAAAAATGTAAAAAATAAATTATAAAATTTTAGAAATAATACAACATATTTGTTGACTGTAACCGACCTGGGGCATCTCGCGGGCCCGATTATCTAAGATTGTGTTGGATTTCTATATGGAAGGCTAAATTAGAGTTCTCAAATCTCAATTTATGTGTTTTCTTTATTTTGGTATGTAGAAACAAAAATTATTATTATTATTACTTTTTTTTTTTTGCGTTCTTGAAGCAACATGTAGTAATGAGATTTGATATGCGTAAAATATAATCAGATGGGTGGAAATGTATGTGGGAAGAAGGAGTAATACCATGTGATTTGGGAAAACCAACGCCAATTCTTCAACACCTTCTTGAGACAAATGCTATTCCTAAGGGCAGAGCTCTTATTCCCGGATGTGGTAGTGTAAGTTTTGTCATTGTTAAAGTCTATTACTTTACTTGAGCTAGACACATTTCTCTTTGATAAAATCCTATAATCATGTAGAAATGTATTAATAACTTTAATTTTCACTTTGAAATAAACTTTGCCTTATTCTCTTTACTATTTAATTTGGTGTGAATTAATTTAGCTACTTAATTGTTCCTTTCTCCCTTCGTCTAGGTAGGCCATATATATTTCAATTTACATGCCTATTTTATATGAATGTGTTTTATTTCAAGCATTAAGGTTTTTTAATTTGATGATCTAGTTAACTTCATTTGTTGCTGGTGCTAAACCAATAGTTCTCTTGCTTGGCAAATAATTATGTTTAAAGATCTATCTATGCTTGGTTCTAAATATGTGTGTAAACAATATTTGGTTGGCTTGCTTACCATTATTGGTTTTTACTCCCTCCGGTTTTTAGTTGCAGCAAATGAATAATTTATAAACAACCATTATTTTTTAAATGTAAAATTATATATAATTTAGCTTGATTTGGTGTGCTTATAAATTATTCAATTGTCTCCACTCACAAGTTCCTAACTACCTTATGCATCATGACCTCTTATTATAGGGTTATGATGTAATAACACTGGCCAAACCTGATCGTTACGTAGTTGGATTGGATATAGCAGAGGCTGCCATAAATAAAGCAATAAAGGTAACTCTCTTCTTATTTTTGTTTATGTTTCCTTTGCTTATTCTTGAATCTTGTCTAACTTTTTCTTACACTTTAAATACAAGAAACACATTTTTTTGTAATCATTCAACACTAACAATTAAAAAAAGCCAAGTTCTTTTTTTCTTCTCCTATTTTAGATAAGTTGGCTTTCATGAATTACTTCTAACAATATAACTATGGCATATCTTGTTTAATCAGCTAGCATCATCATCCCCGAATGCAAATTATATTTCTTTTCTACAAGCAGACTTTTTCTCTTGGGAGCCTACTGAGTTGTTTGATGTCATCTTTGATCACCGGTGAGTGCCCTAATAGCCCTTACCTTCCTTTTAGTCGTCCCGACACAATATATTTATATATGTTTACGCAATTTTGGACTTAAATTGCAGATTCTTTTGTGTTATTGTTCCTAAATTGCGGCCAGCTTGGGCAGCTTGTATGGCACGACTCCTGAAACCACACGGAGAACTCATAACAATAATGTTCATGGTTTGTCTCAACACCAACATGATAATCTCTTTTCGTGTATTTTGTTGTCTACTAGTATAGACTATTAATGGGCACTGCACCCGTTGTATGGTTGTTTTCCCAAACAAATGTGAAATTCTAAAATAGCAAGGAACGAAGTATATCATACCCTTGTTATCAAAATAAAAAAAACAACTAAAAAAGGCAAAAACTATATAGAGTAAAAAAGAAAATCTATGTCAACCTTATCCAGGTTTCTGCTTGTACTTGTTTCTTGGTGCAGTTGCGTGAGCAATAATAAGCTACATGATATATGCTACTACCTCCTTATCATATTAGTTGCAACAATTTGACATAAATTAGAAAGAAAAAATGTCAAATCGTTGCAACTAATATGATATAGAGGTAATAGAAATAATATATAGTTCATGCTTTAGTTGCAATAGTTGGTACTTCTTTGATAACTCTTTGTAACATGTATTTTTCAAATAATGCTGATTTCTAATTGCCTCTTGATCGTACGAGTTCTAATGTAGATTGATGGTTATGAAGATATTGGCCATGAGCCCCCTCCCTACAAAACTTCTGTTAAAGAGTAATTCCTTATCTTTTTCCCTTAGGCCTCCCGATTTTATGTTTTCAAGTGTTTTACTGTTCCCACCACCTAAGATTTTCTACTGATTTTTTCACCTACTTTGCAGTTATGAGGAGGTGTTGCATCCTCTCGGTTTTTATGCTGAATCTATTGTCGACAATGAACTACCACTGAGTCGTCGTAAGGTAATAGCCAATACGTTGGTGCATGTGTGTAGGTTTCGATCGATCATGTCTGGATATTTGAAAGTAGTTGCTCTATAATGCAACAAATAAAAGAAAAATCAAATGGTCGTTGAAGTAGTTGATGAGTTCTAAATTCTAAGATTGAAATTCCATGCACCATATATTATTTAACATAGTCATACTTTTTTTTTCTTATGGTTTATTTTCTTATGAGATTTGACAGTGGCAATTAATTGATCATTTCCATAGTCTTTCAAGATTAAGAGCCGATGCTTGTGTTTTATAGGGCAGAGAGAAAATCGGGAGGTGGCGAAGGGTGACAACGACGTCTGAATTGTGAGTGATGTACATGAATGAACAAGGAGATCAACAACAACTCATTCACTTGTATCACAATATAATAAAATTAATTAAGCACCACACCATCAACTGGTGAAGTAATGTTGTATGTTTAAGAATGGAAATCATGTATTATTTATTATTCCATGAATACTTTCTTTGTCTTTACTTTCTTATAGTGTTAATAAACTTCAACAACACTTATTTAAAACTATATAATTTTGAATTAATATGGCCATGAGGGTCAAGCTTCATGGGAATTTCATGTCTCCTACATTATTCCAAAACTTTGTGTCAAGAGTTTTCTTTGTCAAACCCGTTTAAGGGCACTTGGTTCTTCCTTACAAGATAGTGATCAGTTTATAGGTAGCAATTTTTAGTTGAACTAATTTTAGTTTTGAAATATATATGGAAAATCACAAATAAATGATCATAGTTATCCTTTCAGTTATTTGAAAATAATAATCTCACCTTGCGATTATTAGCAAATAATTCCACTATTGTTAAATTCGATAAACAATCACTAGTGGAAAAAAAAATCCCTATATGCAATGATTTTTTTCTTAAAGTGGTTTTCTACGATTTATGACCACAACAAATGCGGTAGCAGAATTTCTGAAAAAAAAAATTTTCCTTTTTATTTTTTTACTCTGTTCAAACTGCAACAAATAGTCCAGCTTCCTCCAAATGATCTCTCTCTCTCTCTCTCTCTCTCTCTCTCTCTCTCTCTCTCTATCTATCTATCTATCTATAAACACACAAACGCACATGCATATAATTATGCATGAGTAATATATTACTCCCTAAGTTTATTTTTAGTTGCTACATTTGTCTTTTCACAGTTACCAATGCCAGACCTCAAATATGTTTACGAGAAAATTACAAAAATTATTATTTGAAACGTACATATTGTAACGAATCAAACAAGATCTCATATGATTATGTTTTCTTTACGTATCAATACACCTTAAAAAGCAGCTAACTCATAACACTGTAGAGTTGAACAGTGTAACAGTACGCGCGATCTGGACCGTTCATTCCCTTCGATCTCAGCCATTTATTCTTTCTCATTTCACTCCATCAGTTTTCACTTCTCACTCTCCTTTCTCCCTCTACCGCCTCTCCTCTCTTCTTTCTCTCTCTTCCGCCTCTCTTCACTTAGGGTTAGAGTTTTCCCACCCTCGCTTCTCCCCTTTCTCTCTCATCCTCCAATTTCGTTCTACCCTTTTCCTTTTTGATTATATAGAATCAAAGTGAGTCCGAGTACATAGATGAATAGTGCCATAAGTCAATATGTAACAACTAAATAGAAACAGATTGAAGGAGTATAAGAGATTATATCATTAAAAATTACACGACAAGATGATCAAATAAGATCTCATATGAGTATGATCAGATGAAAAATACATTTGGACAAAATGTAGCAACTTAAAAATTATAGAGGTAGATTATTAAAAATAAAATTACATTGTAATATTCATTAAAAGTACTACCTCCGTTACTTTTAAGATGTAACACTTTCCATTATGGACAGTTACAAATTAGTTGCAACACTTGAAAACTATTTTCTTTTGGTAAGTTTTTTTCAGTGAAATTCCTAAAATACCCCTATTAAGTGTAATAATATCTTTATATAATAAAATAATTCAAAATCATTAACCTACTATTATGTGTGTGATTGTGAGTTTAGGACTTTAGAGAGTTACAAGAGGGAATGACGAATATCAATATCATGATTACCTAAATTCGAGAGGGAAACTCTTAACAACTGAACTATACCTCACTATCTTAACTTGACTATCTATATGACATGATCGAAATCCTAAATTAAAAATATTTATCCTAATTTTGTTCATCTCCACCCTCCCTCTCTCTTGATTCTTCTGCAACCACCAACAGTCCGCCACCACCTTCTACTTCTCTCACTTCTTCTACAGTTCTAACCACTACCACCCACTACTAGAAATAGAGCCCTGATAATTGAATTTTGTATATATGTTTTACCACCGTTCTCGATTGGTTTTTATCTCTAACTTGGCTTTTCTGAGCCGTTTTTACTTTGCCAATTTCTAGTGCCTTTTGTGTTTCTTGTGATATTGTGTAGGTTTTGATGATTAATTGTCATATTTCGTATTATTTTGGAGGATTTGGAGAGTTAGCGAGAGTTTGATGAGACTATTTAGGAGGATTTGGAAGAGTTTAGGAAGCATTAGAGAAGGAATTAGAAGCAAACGAGCAAGAACGAAGAAAAACGAAGCACCAAGGCGGTTCGCCCGGGTCGATGTCACCGTGCCCGGGTGCAAGGCGTTTCGCCTGGGTCACCCATGCGGGCCGCTCCGAGGATCTTTTTGGCCTTTTTCCGACTTGTTTTGAGCTTTATTATAAATAGCTTTTGTTCCTAGGCTATTGCACACAACTTTTATCATAATTATAAATCCTAAATCTTTAGTTTTAATTAGTTCTCTAAGTTGTAGAAACGTTCAATCATTCATTTAATTCAATTCCAGGTTTTAATTCAATTCTCTTTATTATTTTTAATTCAATTCATGCTCTTAGTTTATGTTTTTAGTATTAGTTAATTGTTATTAGTTTTTATTTTTATACCCTAGAATTCATGCTAATTAGTTTATTTAATTCAATCATGTTTTTAGTTTATGTGTGAGTAGTTTAATTTCTAGGACTAGGGGATCCTTGAGCCATTCCGATGAATTTAATTGTTAATTGATTGATTTAATTTATGTCGTTTTTGAATTTTTATTATCAATTTATGTTGCTTGCAATTGAATACTAGCCAGGGTAGATTGTTAGTCTGATAATTGTCGAAATTGATGCCGAGAGGTAAAATTACCACAATTAGATTACAGGAAGCAAGTCTAAGCGAGCGAGCGTCGTTAGAGGAGATTTGAAGGAGTCTAGATTCGATAGAATTAGTGTGCCTTAATTCAGAGCGTCGTTTATTTGTTAATCAGTTCACTGTTGGTTTATGGTGAACCATTGTCCTAGGCTTAGTTAATTTGATATATCTTCGTGTTTAATTCATGTTTTCCGTGTCAATTAGTGTCCTAGTTATATTCACCAATTCGAAAGCACTTTTTACAACAAAATAGCTTTTAGTATTAGTAGGAAATTTAGTGTCTTCTTGTGAATTCAATCTCTACTTCCCTAACTACATTAGTTGGAATTGTAGGTTTATTTTTGATAGGTATGGACTATCCCTTTCAGGTCCTTTAGCGACCAAAGTTTACGACCATACCGAAACTTCATCGTAAAAAACATTGTTTTACGACTAGATTCAAAACAAAGGTTGTAAATTCTTAAATCTTTTTTTTTTTTTTTTTTGCGTTGGGATAAATATTTCGTCGCAATTGATCAAAACTGGTCACAAAAGGTCCCATAATTTCGTGAGAATGTTGGGCGAAATATCTTCCCGATATTATACATAATACTCCATCCAAACTTTTTTAGTTGCTATATAGCAACATAGAACAAATATTTATGCAATACAACATCATGTGGGTCCCACTCCTTTAAACCATAAATTAGCAAAGCAAGAGAAGGATCATATGAGCCAAATGAGCTGTTTAAGGGAGGAAATCAGCATTAATACTCTTGCAGCTTGTTTGGATACATCAAAATGAAGGGAAGGAAAAGGAAGGGATGGAGATTCCTCCATTTAGATAGCAAAAATGAGAGGAGAGGGAATTGGGAGAAAGTGAAATGGAAGGAATTTGTTCCCTTCCATCCTTGAGCAACAAATCTTTCCAAAATAAAAAAGATTTGGAAGAAAATTCTCCCCATAATCCACCTCCACCACCACCACCAACAACAACAACAACATTGTGTCTTCTCCCTTTCCTTTGTTTTCAAATGCACCACCACTCATCCTCATTGCTGATATCTAATCATGAACTCCCTCACTCTCTCTTCCTTTCCTCTTCTATTCAAATAAAGGAAACTAATTTCTTCTCCTCTCCCTTTCCTTCGCTTTTCCTTCCCCTTCATTTCCTTCCAAAAAGTTATCCAAACAAGATGTTAATGTCATTAAAATGGGGGTAAAGTAATTTCATTGTGGGTCACACTTAGTCAAATAGAAAATGTAGCAACTAAATTAAAATTGCCATTTTGGATAAATGTAACAACTACTCCTTTGGTCTTTATTACTTGCTAGATTTACTTTTTCACATCTCCCATGACGCTACTTATAAAATTAATATCTCGAATTTAGTATAATAAAAAATTATAAAAATTATATTTTCGAAAATTATACATCGAGATAAATCAAACAAGATCCCATATGACTATATTTTTTGTTACGTATTAAACACCAAAGTGACTCAAAATTACAATGTGAATAGTGTCATAAACCCTAATGTAGCAACTAAAAAAAGACCGAGGGAGTAAAAAAATCCGGAGTGAGGTTTACTACCAACAAAAACAATATATGACCAAACTTATCTTGTTATCGTAAGTTAATTAAAAAAAGTGTTTTATTTTAAGGTGTATTAATGAGTTTTTGCGTTTTCTAAGTTGTACTCAGTGTTTTTCGAAATTCTCAGTCATACCCTTAAACTCCCTTAATTATCTAAGTTGTGGCATTTGTAATTAATTTTCCATTGAAAGTTTTTATTATTTTTGTTATAATTAATTCTATTATTGTAATTAATACCTAAATGATTTAGTTTTATCCCTTAGGAAACTTTAAAATAGAATGATGGAATAAAATTGACCAAATCTGTGACTTAAAATTAGCTAAAAGGAACATATCAGTTAGCTTAAAGATACTGTTGAGAATTTCGAAAAAATGTACTCTTTACAATCTTTCAATTCTCCAACAGAATATTCCCCCTCTCTCAAATTTTTATTTTTCCACTCACTCTAAAACCCTAAAACCTTAATCAGTCCCTGTCACAAACTCACAATTGTGAATAATTCTTAAATTTTAATCAAGTTATACTATAAACATCTCATTTTCTATTAAACCTAAACATTCGAATTAGGTCTTCATGTTCAAAATTCCTGCGATTTTTGAGGTTTATAAGATTAAATTGGTGTTCAAATTTTGAAGTTTTGAGCTTCGAATTTTACTGGGATTTGTATGAATTTTGGTATGTAATTCTTCCTCGAATTCTTGCTACTTTAAATTTGAAGCTTTAATGCAATTCTTAGGAATTCTGTAATTCAAAGTTTAATGCTTCTTTAATTTGAAAATTATTATTTGTAATTAATGATACTTATATGTTCAATTATACTCCACTACTAATGATCAATTAGACTTTAGACTATATTAAGAAGCATCACCAACTTTATATAATCAACTTTGTAATTGTTGATTGGAGAAGTATGTTGCAATTGATATAATGTATTTTGGTCTCAGTTTTGTGGATATCCACACCACCGAATTTGATTGCTTTTCATCGTTTCATTGGACGATAATTCATTATTTCAGTTGCAGCGTGTTGAGGTTGAAGTGCAGAGGTATTTTCCCCAATTTTACGTCAGCGTTCATAATTTTCGATTTTAATTAAGGTTTAGGGTTGATAATTCTCTTATTTAAATTGTGTTTAGGGTTCATAAAATATTATTATTATTTGGTTGAACCATTACTAAATTGTTGTTGTGTGTATTGAATTTTGAATTGTGCATTTTATTTATTTATTTATTTATATTTTTTTGTGATAAGTTTATGTTAAAGATAATGGTTGTTGAATAAGACATACTTGTAATTTTCGAAGGCGAATATTATTCGTGTATGATTGCTAATTTGCTAGGGTTATATTTCAAAGTGGAAAGAAAGTTTGTGAATTGTTGAATAATTGGAATATTTTGGAAGTACAATGTATGCTTTGAAATTATTGTATGATTGTGTTGTGAATTGTTGAATAATTGGAATATTTTGGAAGTACAATGTATGCTTTGAAATTATTGTATGATTGTGTTATGAAATATTATGAAAAATGGTTAATGAGATTGTTTATCGGTTATGGAAATGTGTGTAAATATTCAAAAATATAAAAAATTGCATGATTTATTATTATTATTATTATTTTTATTTATTCATTATTTTTTTTTTCAGGGCATTGTGTGGACTATGTTACGAGTACGTGTATTTTTAGTTTGTTTGTATTAGTGGGGTTTGTAATTACAGGCATAAAATATGGGAGTCATTGAAGATGGGACTGCAACAGGCAGTATACCAAGTGAGGAAGCGTTTGCAGTCCACTACCCTGCATATCCTTCATCTATGTCTCGTGCTGTCGAAACCCTTGGTGGAATTGATGCTATTGCTAAGGTCGCTTATTCTCTCTCTGTCTTCCTAAAGTGATTGTTTATTGCTTGTTTCAGAAAATTTGACTGCATTAATGAAGATATATGTGTTAGGATTTGAGAGGTTTTCTTTGGTTTGAACTTGGATACTGAACTCATAGAAAGTAGCTTCAAAACTACTCCAACAACTTTCTTTAGTCAATATGTTTTTCTGCGGCTATTAAGCACTTGCTATCTATTTTTGCCATTATCTTGGGCAACCATTCAAATTTAGCCAATTTTATTGTAAAAAGAACATATCTTGATCTATGAACAATATTGGTCATATACTGATATTGCTTATTCAAATTTAGCCTATGTCAATCCGGTAATTTTTTATTTTTTTTATTAATTGAGCGGATTATCAGGTTCTTTTTCACTAGGTTCCCCTACTATTTCAGAAATGCATTGAGTACCCTTAAGATTTTCAGCTATTGTGTGGAATACCCATAATGACTAATGTTGTTGGTGGGACGTTAGCTATTATAAATTTTATGCACCAAATGCCCATGGGGTTTCTATCTAATGTTTATGGTCCCTTAGTTGAAAAAATAATGGGCAATAAGCGGAACCTCAAATGTGATTTCACGAGTTCAAAAAATGATCATTAGAAGGTTAACTTGAATATTTACTATTACTTCAAGGTCATGTGGTTTATTAATTTTACCTTTTTAAAACATAGCCTTTCAATTAAATACTTCAAGGGTATTTGGTGCATACAATTTATTACAACTAACGTCTCTCTAACACCGTTAACCACCAAGGGTATTACGTGCAATAATTGAAAACTGTAATACCTCAGGGTACCCAGTGTAAAAACCGCTTGAAATATCCAAATGTTAAGCTACAGTAAGTCATTGATGTACGTTGCTCCCTAACTGTAGGTTCGCAGCTCCAATTTAAACAAATTAGAGCTTCACTTCCGTCCTGAAGACCCTTGTTCGCATCCTTGTTTTGGCCAGCTTCATCCTTGTAACACTTTTTTGTTGAAAATATCCAAGAGAAACATTGAAAGCAATCAAAGTTCCAGTAGCCAATTGAAAGATTCTAGTTCTGGAAATTCTGAAATGTCAAGTGTTCTCTCTGCTGATATTGTTGCTCGAGTCCCGGAAGCTTATGAATTTACTGGTGAGCAACCTATGTTTTCTGTACATCTTTAGTATGTTCATCTAGTTTGAGTTTGTGACATGGATGGGAAGTTAATGCAGGTGCATTTATCCCTTGCTGTGGGGTTAATGCATGGTCCTTTACCTAATTTTGGCTATTTATTGTTTCCCTGTTTTTGTGTTTTTGAATGTTTTCCTTTTGTCTCAACAATTCAGCATCTCTCTCTTTAGACCAACACATTCCACATCGATACTTTTGATGTAACTTGTAGGTAGCGAAATAAGAAATGAATACTTTTGCTTGCTTATTCCAAAGCCATCCTTGGTTTAGGTAATGGTAATTAGAGCTATCTTTTCTGTAATCGTATCATGTAGTTACTTTCCCTCATATTTTTTTCTTCCTTGTAGGGATGGCGGATTATCAGCATGTCCTTGCTGTCCATGGTGATACTGCACGGAATAAAGAAAGGTGTGCTGAAGCAAAGTCACCTTTTGGTAATGTTGTTTCTTTCTTTATGAAGCATTATATCTCTATGTTCTATCAATTTTATAAGGTCATTTATTTTATCAAGGAGTTGTTCTTAATCAGAAAAAGGAGATCTTGGTAATGCGGATGATGAAAATTTGATGATGTTGGTACCTCCACTATTTTCACTGAAAGATATCCCCGAGCATTTAGTGTAAGATAGTATTGCTTCTATAATCATCATGTAAGATGTTTGTGTATGGATAAAGTTTGCTTGACTGGCCGGTAATGTATTTGTTCAGGTTGAGGCCATCAATTACATTGAGTTCCAAAAAGAAACAGGAGGGAGTTGTACAGCATCGTTGGGAGGTAATTTTTAATTTCTATGTTGATGATTAGAAATGCGATGAAGTATAAGTTAATTTAAATACCCCCCCCCCCCCCCAAAAAAAAAAAAAAACCCAGACACACACTCTTTCTCTGTCTCTCTTTTTGTTTGTGTGTTGCTGTTAAGATAACTAGGATTGTGGGCAGAAAGAATGCTGGAATGTTAATGTTTAAATAATAGAAAAGCTCTTCCTCCTAGTTGTCATGTTTCAAAATCAAAGAGTTCCATTTAGTTCTCATGTCTATGATTATTAGCTATGCAAGTAGGCGTCATCTTAAATTATTAAATATAAAAGCACCGGTTAAACATATTTGCATCACTCTCTTTGAATAAAGTGCACGTTTATTTCACTGGATGAGTCCTATTGTAGACATCTTGATAGATTCCTATGCTTTCAGAATTAAGTTCTAGTAGTTACCTTATGTATATTGAGCTGTATAAGCTATATATTCCCTTCTATTATCAGTTATGCACAGAACACACAATCTTGATATTTTATATTTGTTGTATAGACAGAAATGGTGCCAAACATTATGCTTATTTATGCTTGCGGAATGACTTGTACTTGGGCTTGGAAACCACAAGTGTCCTATAAGTTTGTCTGTGAAGGTGGAGGACACAACTGATACTCTCTCTTTTTCATTTTTTGGTGATGCAGATGGAGATTGAACCCTGTCTAGCCATTGATTTTAATATCAAAGATATCCTCATTTGCAGATAAATTTCTGAAAATTATAAGTTTATATACTTGTAAAGTTTGTGGAAATTATTGCATCTTTCATCTATTTAAGAGGTTCATTTCAGTACTCTAATAATGCCTTCATATTTTGTGTATTCGTTTACATTGGTTGGAAACTTGGAATGATGCAAAACTTTCGGTTGAGCAATAAAGGTTTTTATGAATTGATTTGTCTTGTCTTGGATTTGGAATTGGGACTGAGTTCTGTTCATTGATGCCGAAGAATTTTTATTAGATGAAAATAATTGTTTTAACTCACTCTGAGCTTTGATTTCTTTTGCCTGTAGAATATATTGAGATATCTTGTTTCAGTCCTTTCTCATCTTGTTCACCTGTTTGAATTTTGGTATAGTTGTATTTCGTTTTCTTTCCTAAAATATCTTTACTTGAAGTTTAAATGACTACCTTTCCTTTTTTGCTTAGTACCACTTAACAACAATCATACAGATTCCTAAAAAGGTGAACTGGGAGGACTACATACCACGCGAGTCAGATCAATGGAAATGGCAGATGGTTGTGTCCAAGTTGTTTGATGAACGACCCATATGGCCTAGAAGCTCAGTCTATGAACGCTTATGTAATGAGGGTCTGAAGTTTGGAGACCATATGCTTAAGAGGTGTGTTCAATAACTGTATTGCTTATCATGCTATTTTTCTAATGTTTGTGTTTAAGTTGTTTGATGTATGACCCTCTGTTTCTCACTTTTGATGATGCAGGCTTCTTTTCCGGAGTGCTTATTACTTTGGAAGTGGACCATTTCATAGGTTCTGGATCAGAAAAGGTTATGATCCTCGCAATGATCCAGAATCTCGTTTGTAAGAATTCATTTTATCACTTGACTATGCTCTGCTATGTTACTTTCTCCTCTACTTTTTGTGCTGCAGTGGGGATTGAACAAACGAAAAGTCTTATACATTCTAAGTTAATTCTGTTATTTCTGTTGAGACTGCAAACTTTAGTGAGTCAACTTTCTTGGATCGGATTATTTGAAGTATGAATTAAAAATAGTCTGGACGCTTGATTATTTCCAGTTATTAGTCATGAGATATTCAATAGTGAGAAGTCAAAAAGGCATTAAAAAAAGATGGGATTGGAGACAGTTGTCGGTCCTGATGGGCCGATGAGGTTTGGAGATACTTGGGTGAAAAAGAACTGATTGGTTGATGATACTTTTTTACAAGGAAGTAATAAGATGGGATTGATGACAGTTATCGGTCCTGATGGGCTGATGTTGTTCTTATTGAAGTTTGGAGATGCTTGGATGAAAAAGAATTGATTGGTTGATAATATTATTCAACAGCGAAGTAGTAAGGTGTTGTTTTTGGGGTGGAAAAATACCATAATTGCGGTGTATAAAAAGAAATAATGTTGTCTCTTAGATTATCCAACCAGCAAATTAGCAATTGATTTAACAAATGAGTCATAATATGAAGCTTTAGGAGTGAGTGATTTTACTAAGGTAAAGAAGTTTGAAGACGGAGAACCGATTTGGCTTTGTGCTAAGGAGGTCAACTATGGAGGCATTTAATCTCATGAGACTCCTCCTAGAGAACCGTTAGAAAATGGATTTGTTGAAGGCTTATGTATTGAGGGAAGTTCTTAGGTTATCTTTAACAAGAACGGCATTTCGAAGAAATATAACGACATCATTAAGGGCGTTTACAAGGTTGTTAGTGCAAGTGTGTGAAGCTTGGGAAAATATAAGTATATCAAGGTTCTTCACTTGGCCTTCCTTTATACCATAGTTGTGGACAACTTGAAAGGTTTAATTCAAGATGATATGTCATGGTGCATAATGTCTGCAAATGATATTGTATTGATTGATGAGGTGAAAGATGTGTAAACTGTAAAAGTAATTAGGTATTTTGGCAAGAAGCCTTAAACTCTTGCAGCTTTAAGTAGAAATATTTAGATGTAGATTTAGCTAGACAAGATGCGGGATGAAGAGTGACATATTTGGATTGGAAAAGCGTTCACTGTTTTGACTTTTAACTATGATTAGGATCTATTATCCGATCATTTTGATAGAAGTTGAGACTTGAGAGGAGCTTTTGAATTTTTTTTTCTTTTTTTTTTGGTGTGGTCATTGTGGCATGTCACACTGGCTGTATTTCTACTGTGCAACTATTAGCCGGCACTATTACAGGGTTCAGAGTGTTGGGAATGGAAGTTCTCTTAATCCCATAAAATGGCAGAGATGTATATGTTATATTGGATGTGTGAGCATTAACGAAAGGATAAATTAAGGATTGCGGTTACTAGGAAGAATGCAGGGGAAGCAATGTTGAAGAGTGGCAAGAGGATGGGAAGATGAGGGATAGAGAGAGATAAAAACAAACTTGAATGAGGGTGGTTCAAAGCAACGTGATGATATTGGGCTTGAAAAAAACTTTGGCATTAAACATAAAAGACTAAAGGAAAGGATATATGAATGACTATTGTGATTCCCCACAGGGAGGGAGTGTTTAGGTTAGATTATTTTGGGTCTAAGGCTTTAATCTTGTTGTTGTTTGTCAGTTATGAAATACTCCGTATTATTTATTACTCCTAAAACAGACAAAAGGTGGTTGTTATTTTTGACAAGTTTTCCACCTGCTTGCTTAGTTATTTCAAGGTTCACTTTGCAAAATGAATTTTCCAGAGACAATGTCATTGAGAAATGATGAGTATTGGCAGCATAAATCTAGAAATAGTTCTGAGAAATTTAACATTCTGTTCTATTCTGGCGCTCAAATTTTGGATTTGAGCTTGGCATCTTCTGGCTTTCAAAGAACTAAGTTGACATTGCCTATGTGGCTATGTTCTTTATCTATTTATTTTCTTTTGGGGCTAAATGTTGGGTCTTGATAAATTGTCAGCTTCATTAAATAAATGTGGTAGAGATGCTTATGGTACATTTGAAGTGTGGACATTCAAGAAAAGATTACATAAGGAATGAGTTCATAGGGATGAAGGTAGGGGTTGCATCTATTGAGGATATAATGAGTGAAGATCATCCAAGAGTTGGCCAGCACATAAGACGGAGACTGACTCACGCATCAATAAGGAGACTTGAAGAGTGAAAAATGGTTTTAGCGGAGGCGAGGTAGGTGAAGTTATAAGCAAAGATGACGGTGGTTGGTAGCAATACGAGGTTATTGGGCTTGAGGAGAATTTGGCATTGACTAGGAAAAATGGAGGGAAAGGATTTTTGCGGTTCCTCTTATTGATTCATATCTAGCTCCTCTTATTGAATTATGTCTACTTGACCCAAATCATTTTGGGATCAAGGCTTTGTTGTTGTATTATGAAGACATGCTGAAAGCTATTCATATTGTGAAGTAAATATCATTTAGTTTGCTCATTTGATTGCAATCTAGTTTAATATCCCTCATGTCATTTACAAAACTTTAGGCAAGGTAGCTATTGTGAACCAGAAATTTGACTCCAATGTTTTGACAGGTATCAAAGAATTGATTTCAGGGTTCCTCCATCTTTGAGAGGGTACTGTGATGCAGCTAGTGGGTAAGTCATTGCTTGATCATTGAACATGTTAGCTTATTTGACTATTGATATTATAATGATATGCTCTTTAATTTTTTTTATTGGTGAGTGATATCAAGCTTGCTGGTTATAAAAGTCGTAGTTGCAATTGTATAGGAAATTAGGTTATTAGTTAGTGATAATGTGGTGAGAAGTGGAGAAGGAACCCTTACCCTCATTTTGGGGGTAATAATTTACCCCAGGATGAGGCTGGGAAACTATGCCCTCAAATGAGGGTAATAATTCCCCCACCACTCTATTTTCTTCATGCCACATCTACTTTATTTTATTTGTCACCACCCTATCTCCTTGAAATTTCTACAAATATTTGCTAGTTTGACTTTTATTTCTACTAAACCAAGCATGCCTTCAATGTGATTGTTAGAATGCAATCAATTTTACCCCCTTTGACTTTGAGATTCAGCTTGGATAGTGTCTTTTAACCATAATATGTAAGGATTCTATAAATATTGTAATATGAGCTATCCAGATTTACCCTTATTCCTTTATTTAAAATTTTTTTTTTCCTTTTTCTTACCTATGAATAGATGCTTAATATATGTAAAGGCAGTAGAATTTCTGCAGCTTGGAAGGGTAGATTCCTCATTGCTTGGGTTTAGTTCCGTTTCCAGGCTTTTAGAAGATGAAAATAGTTGTTGTATCTGTAGGTTTTGAATTCTAATACTACCTCCGCCACAAATTACTTGCAACAAAAATAATAGTTTGTAAGATATAAGATAAGAATTGTTGCAACTAATTCGTGGCAGAGGTAGTATTCATCTCTTCTGAAAGAGGTACTGGAACTTGAATTCTTTTCACTGTTAGGTTGCTTGTTTAATATGAATTAGTTTTTTGGTCTATTAGTAAGGCATACCAGAAAAGGAGTCTTCTGCGTATACCTTAATTTTGGTTAAATATCAGTTCAGAACACTCCTGTCAGCCTATTCAAATGTAATTTAGCCTTTAAAAAGTTTTTTTACTTCTGAGTGAGCGGAGTATCAAACATTGAAGTTCGCATAAGCTTATTAGTTATTACCTTTTTTTTACTTCATCTTCTTGAAGCTGTGATATAGCTTATGAGGAAGATAGCTGAAGTCATTAGGGTCAAACTTACATTAGATCGCCAACTTGGTAGTGTACTGTTTACCTGTTTATCTGTAGCTTTGTCTGCAGAACGTTTTTCATGCCATTTTTACTTAATTATCAAGAGGTAGTGATCATAAGCATGTCTAACTTCATTTTGCTGCTCTTAATTATTAATGGGGCTCCAAATTCTATGACCAAGTCTTAGTTGTGCATGGATGCCAAATGCTACAAGAAAGGGAAAAAATTAGAGGAATAGTGGGAAAAGTTGAGTATCAACCATCATTCATGATTTTCCTAAAGCTTAATCATATTAAAATTTCACTTGGAAAATTTTACGTAGTAAATCAAATATGAGAAATCCCTCAGTTTGTTGCCAGCAACACTTCTAATCTCCTTCAGCGCCACCATTTGCCTCACATCCTTACCCCTTCATTTTTTTCCCAATATGGCTTTGGGCTGTCGGTAGCCTGAATCCATCTGGCAAGTCTATTGAGCAGTAGGAGTCCTGAAGACGGACAACAATAGGCTGAGCTGATTTATTTTAGAGGATAGTTATGATTTTATACACTGCTTATCTTGGTGTACGGCGTGTACCTGCTGCTATCCTTTGATAGATTTACCATTTTCTTGCAATGTATTTTTTTGAGGATCTTGATGTATCTAGGATGTCTAGCATAATCTAGCCTTTTACATGAAAATTTATTGTTAGATGATGATGACTTGAAGTAACCGTGTTAAATTTTGTTTGCGCAATTTTACCTTTTATTTTATACCCCTTTTGTTCAATGTTGATCTTGTTAAAAGCAGATACAAGTATACAACAATGCTTTTAAGTTTAAATGAAAAACATGTAATTTATACTTGATGTAGTTACAGTTCACTCTCGAAGTACTAATAGTTCATATTCAAAGTATTCCGTACTTATCATTCTTACCTGTTAAATTTATACCCATTTTGCCAAAACTCAACGTCACCTTGTGTATTTAGGGTCCTATGAGATGGGTGAAAATGACTCCATACCCAATAATTTTTAAGTGAATGCTCCTTATGTTTTTTGAACAAAATATGCATATATTATATATTTATTTATTTATATATGCTGGCAACTTAAATTTTGAAAAGTATTCCAAGTTGAAGTCTAATATGCGTGCACTGAATTCTGATGGAAAAAGGTTAATTTGTTGATTAGTAGTAGTACGTTTGACTTAGAAATTACTACTTGTATAAAAGAAAATGTTGCCAATTACTACCTTTAATGATAATTTTAGTATCAAAATACTTCAGTATGTGGAACCCTAATCAAGAATCCATGGTATTTGATACATGTTTTAACTTCTATTTACACACTCCATCTGTTTCTTTTCTTTGCACCATAAGGGTAATGCACCAGGTATTCTAATAAAATTGCTTTTACTTTTTCCTTCTCTTTTGATTAGTAAAAAAGCTAAATGGTATAAGGAAGAGGCAAAGGAAAAGGGACAGCCAGGTTTTGAAAAATAGTTCAAAGGATAAGGGACGGAGGGAAACACATATTAGGTAGTAGTGATGATTAATTATTGAATCGTTGGTGTTTGCAGACTGTTTGCTCTACAAAGCAATTAACGCAACTGTTAAAAAACAGGGGGAGTACTTTTTATTTTTTATATGAGGTCTTTGGAAATGGTTGCTCTAATTTTGTAGTTCTAACTTCTAAATGTTGTTTTCATCTCCAAGTATTATGTATCCTGTTAGTTACTACTGCTTTCTATTTACTACTATATATTGTTACTGTTTATATCATTACTATTCTTGATCTTATTATTATTATTTTTTTAAATGAACTTTACATATATACTTCCATTCCAAATAAAATGCATCGACTAGACATTTTTCTTCTATAATTTTATGTCAAACCTTTGTAGGTAGTATTTATTTATTATTTATATTTTGTTTTTGAAGGAAGAAGCACAAATGGGAGGACTTGTGCGCATTTCGGGTTTTTCCTTACAAATGCCAGACATATTTTCAGCTTTCTGAACTTGATGATGATCACATTCAAAAAGAGATACAAAAACCTCCACACCACACTGTTTGCACTGTTAGTTTCTTGCCTATTCATTTGTTAATATATGTAATATAATTATTTCTTAAGTTAATTGTTTAACTGCAGGCTACTCTGCATAACTAATTTAGTGTCTTTACACTGTATCTGATGCCTTAATCTAGTTGCATTCACTTGTCATTAGATATTTTTTGTTCATCAGTTATCAAGTTGTCATCACATTGCTCAGCACCCAATTGTTTAGGATGTTTAAGTTGTATCTAGACTGTAATCGATTTGGAAATTGCCATGTTTATGCAATGTGAAGACTATCATACATGTAATATCGGTTGAGCGTTTGCAGCCTCTAGAATGGGTCCATTAATATTAGGATGCAATGTTACTTTCTAATGAGGGTCAGATGGGAGTTGTCTTCGCAATTTTCTGGTAGCTTCCAGCAACCTTAAACCTGCTCGAGGCGTGTACATTCTCAAAAATGTTCAGTTTTTTTGTTTTATTTTGTTTTGTTGTTGTTGTCGTCGTCCCCATCGTAAAATTGCAATGGTTTTATGCAGTGCTTAACAGGGTGGTTTTCATCATATACACTCGATAGTTTAAGATTACGTGTTGCGGTAAGGTTTATATCAGTGTATCCTCAAACTGGAGCTGAGAGTTTGCTGAAATCTGTCGTTGAAAGATTTGAAAAATCAAAAAAGCCGCGCTTACAAGTAAACAGTCTCAAGCCTGGGGAAGAGGGTGAAACACAAGTTAATCAAGGTTTAAAGTCTTTTGGTTATTTTCAAAGCTTCTTCAGCAGGCTAGAGTGTTTGTTGTAGTTAAAACTTTCTTTTAAGCAGCTTCATGGCATGCTCACCCACTGAAAATAATTGAAATTCAATGGTTCATATATAATTATATATGTACTTCCAAGTTCCAACTAGTGAATTGATGCATTTTGGCTCGTTTCATTTGGACTTTGACCCATCGGTTGTTTTAGATAGACTAATTCTGACATTGCAGAGCTAACTGGTGATGAAGATAAAGCTGAAGAGGATGATGATGATGATGCAGAAGAAAATGAAATAGAGGATGAAGATGGTGAAGAGGAATTGGACATCGATGACACTGCTTACTTGGTGAGCATCAGAACTCTCATTTGACAGGCCAATACTGATTGATGTATCTTTCTTGTTTCTCTCGTTTCTGATAATCTTTATTTTGTTCTGTCGCAGGATGGAGAGGATGCTGATTTCACCCTGCAGAACGATTCTTGTATCCAAATATTGTGTTAATTTAAACTTATGGCCATTGTTAAACGGGCCAAAGACATACCAATTGATCCTATTATATAATTTGCTCATCTTCAATACGAGTTGTTTTTTCCTTGACATAGTTCAGATTTAGGCACAGAAAATATTTCGAGAAACTACCTGCAAGAACTATTTGAAAGCTTTCCATCTACAGGAGCTCCGAATCAACAATTGGATGGTGCAGATATTGGGGAGTATCAGATATATGAACAAGATAGTGATGAAAACTACTCAGATTGATAATTATTAATGCATTTGTAGAAGTTCTCAAAGGTTTGTATCTGCACAAACGTTGTTACGTTTTATCCTTATTTTCAACTTTTTGACGCAAGATTCATATTTTATGCAGTTTTCCATCTATTCTTGACCTTGGGATTGGGAGGCCAGACTGGGGAAATGTCCTTGAGTCTTGATAATAGTTTTGTGAATAACTGAATATCAATGTTAGCTTTAATTATAAGTTTTTTTTTTGTCCACATATTGTACCTCTTTTGATTATACTTTTCATTTTTGAAAGAGATCTTTTTCATTAATAGTCCTGTGTTTTTTAAATTATCATTGATTCCTTTGTGTTTGTAGAGGTTGGTGACCCTAAATTATTATTTTTTTTTTTTTTTGAAGGAACCCTAAATTACTAATTAAATGATTAATGTTAACTTTAAAAGCTTTTATATGGTTATATAGTCTACTTAGACGTTAACCATGATTGTTTATTAGCTTCCCTCTAGTTTTTTTTTTTCCCGCCAAAATTGTTACCCTTGCTACAATAATTGACATTGCTGCTTCTTTTCTGCATATTGTTTTTTCACTAGTGTATAATAATAGTAATCCCTAAGTGTCAAATTACTTGTTATATATATATATATATATATGAGTTTTTGACGCTGTTTGCATTGTAACTTTAACTTATTATAGTATTTTATACGTAATGAAAAATCGTGTTTGATTCATTTTGATGTATACTTTTCAAATATATATATATATTTTAATTTTTCTTTTATATAACCTGAGATATTAATTTTTTAAAATTGTTTGTCGGGAAATGTAAAAAAAAACAAATGTAGCAAGTAAAAAAGGTGGAAGCAATAATATTAATAATAATCTTGTTCACATGATAATGTAGGAGCATTAGAGGGAGAATGTTGAGAGTTGCTATGCAAGTTTGGACAAATACAAGGTCATCATGATATGCATAGTATTATTGTCATATTTGGATTGACAAACATTATTACTTGGACTTCAAGATCAAAATACAAGGTCTTCAGCTGATTAGACCTAAACATTAGAGTTTATATGTACTGAACATATGTAAACTTCAAAGAGCTTTGTCCAAGTAGATAAAAATGACAAAATAAAAAATATATAAAAAAAAAACGCAATATTTTTCAAACTATTATAACTGCTGCAATATAGCAAAGTGAACTTTCTTAAATCCGAAAATTGGGTTTTAACCATATTAACAACCATTGGTAAAAAGAAACTATGAAATAAAACAATTCAGAACTATCAACAAATGGTTCAACTGTAAAAGAGACAATGAATGCAACTCTAATGATCACTAAGATATAGATTGAGGAGCAAATGGGTTCCTTCAAATACCACGATCTACCAAGAATAGCGCAACTGTTTTATGGAATTACCTACACTCTAAAATGCTTCAATCAACCTTCCTCTTTCCGAAATTCATCCTGTAGCAGATTAACTGGTTTAGCTGCTATCCTTCTTCCTTCAAAAATAATCTATGGACAGACAAAGGCGTTCTTTTGTTCTATTCGTCAGTCCAGGTAAAATAGAGTAACTATCTTCCGAAGGTTTTTAGCTTCTTGACATGTTTCCATGAGTAATCTGCTATCATGGAATGCAAAACAGATGACTTGCTGAACTTGTGAAATGATGTCCATGTTGCATAGTCTGCAATTTTAAACAGCAACACCAGGATATTACTTTGTAGAAACTGGGAATGCAACTAAAAAAATTGGAAATGCTAGAAATTCACAAACGAAACAAACCTTGCGAGAGAGAGAGAGAGAGAGGGAGGAAAGGAGGGAGGAGTCGCGTAACCAATTTCTAATTTAATTGAAAGGCCACCTCATTTTTGAGTTCTTCAAAATTAATTACTACTCATAATTCATAACAAATTGAACATTAGTTAACAGATGAGATCTTCATACCTGCTTGCTTCAATTAAAGGCAAATGGTCATTGTAAGGCTTCTCTATGACATTCTTTACCTGCAAATCCAAGCAGGCAGTAAAATTACAGCAGAAGAATAGGTTTCTGGATACTTCTAGAGAAAGTCCATTGAAAATCCAAAGCGAAAAAATAGATCTAGGTTGCACTAATTCGGGGTACGAAGACGTTTTGGATACTCCATACAGCCAAAACATTTTGTATGATTAGGGTATGGCAAAATACATACTTCACAATTTAGGCCTGCTCTTTTGGACTGAACTGAAATGAAATGAATGTGAGTTGAACTGAATTGAAATGGATTGAAGTGAAATAGTAATTATAATGGAGATGAGCTGAAGTGAGGTAAACTCAACAGAATAGAGCTGAAATGAAGTACCAAAAATTTTGGTCCAAAAGAAAAGGGCCTTAGATGCATATTTCAATTTAAGTGCAAAAAATGAAGTAAAATATGGAAAGTAAAAGGAAAAAATATGCCAAAAAATAAAAAAGGGAAAGAGGAGATGATTTGCTATCACATAGAAAAGAAAAGGACAAATAAAGGAAAGAGTAAAAATAAGGAAAGACATGGGAATTGTAAACCACTCATTGGCCCTGTTTGGCGTAGAGAGTTTAGAGTTTGTGGTTAGAGGGTTCCTTTTTACTTAGAGGAATTAACTGTAAATTTGAATAGTTGTTGTGTAAAGATGTTTGGTAAAAATTAGCTGATTGCTTCGAGTTTTGTACTTTATGTTTGGTATGACATTTATGGGCATTTGCTTTTTCATCAAAATAATTTACGAGGCTTAATAATGTGGACAAAATAGGTATTTACTTTCTTTGTCCAAAACTCTAAAGAAAAAGCACCTCAACCTAGCTTTTTCAAAAGAGAGTTTTGAAGAGATTTTTTGGTACAATACTATATATAAACCTCTCTCACTGGCGGAGTTTTGACCAGTTAAAACTCTAAACTCTCTCCAAACCTCTAACCTCTACCAAAAACTCCGTTCACCAAACACCCCCATAATCCTGCAAGCACACTAAGGGAAATCGGCCTACGTTGGTTTGGACATGTGAAACGAAATAGGTATTATTTTTTTTGTTTCCTGACAGCAAGTCAACAAACCTGAACTCTCTCCTTTCCCCTAGCTGCGGAAAAAAGGATAAAGGAAGTTGAGAAGAACAGGAACAAGTCACAAGATTTGGATGTCAAAGAAGAATCAAGACTCTAGATGAATTCTGGAACTCCAACAAACAATGTCCTTAGCTAGGTCACAGCTCATAACCAACAATCAGTGCACCATAACTCATCTCTCATCTAACATGTTCCAGTGTGACATCACTTATTCTTGTGATTTAAAGAATTGTTTATCATACCAACAGTAAATAATGTACCAATATTAAGAATTCTTTTAAGGAATATCAAAATCAAACACGGGGACGTGATATGGGAATGGATAAAATAGATCTGCTAAGCCTTCTTGAAGGATAAATGGACAATACATCAAAGACAGTTTCAAAAACATGCACATGAGTTGTATTAAAATGGGGGGAAGGTACAGAAGATGCAAATGAAGAAAAGAGAGATATACTAGGGAAGGGGCGTGCAGATAATCTAATATGTCGCTCATCTATGAGCAGCAAACTACCAAAGCAAGGATAAGTAATACTAAAGCTGGTAATAGGGTAGGGTAAAAAACACAGAAAGCCAAAATTGAAAGCCCGAGCTTAAAATTCAGAATGCCTTTAAAATTATATGTTTGGGTTTGGTTCACTGCTATATTACTTTTTTAATACCCAAATTGACCGTTATAATATCTTTCGGTAACTAAATGTATTTACTTTCACATAGCCTAGATATAGAAATATTTTCTTAAGTTTTAATGGTCACAAGGTTCATGTTCGAACCTTCATCTTCTTCATTTGGGGTTCAACATTAAAGGGTTCTTTGGTGAGTGTTTCAAAATTTTCGCTCTGATGATCTCAGCACTAGCTTTGTCATACCTAACTTGGATCTACAGAAACATTTATCATTTTATCCTAATGCTTTTCAGAAAATCTTTCTCTATATTACTCGTAGAACACATCATGCACAAAGATTTTTCGGCAAGAAAGCAGGACGTTTAAAGTTTTGTTAGAAGGCAAGTTTTTCTACAAGTCATTGGCTATGCAAAATAAACCATTGCTTAAAATAAACCAAACAGACATTCAGGTCACCCGTAGTCCTAAATGTTGGACACTTTACAAGATCGGAATAAATTGCTAATGGGTTTGCATACCTCTTACCTCAGCATACCCCACTTTTGCAAAGAAACCCCTTGATAAGTGGTCTAAATGACCACTTAAGGGCGTGTTTACCCTTGAATAAAGTCTCGTTTAAGCCTATTTTCTCCTTCAGGCTACTTGCTTTTACTTGATTACAACCTAAATTTGGAATTTAAGTATAATTTGACTACTTGACTTTTTGGTTGTTTTTGCTCTGATTTGGAGGATTTTGTGCTTCCCCTTTGTTTTCTTGGTAACTATGACATGTTCCCGGTCTATTTTAGGTACTGTGAAGGTGATATTGAGTGATGAGACCCCTTTGGATATCAAGAGAAAAAAGGAGAAGCCAAGGTTCAACGCCAAAAATGCGAAGGAGCTTATGGAGCATTATGAAGTTGTTGCTTTAGCATAATGCATCAAAAGTGGAACTTTGCGAGAAATCAAAGCTAGCGTAAGACGGTCCTACACCCTTCTCCAAGTTATATGGAAGTACAAGCTCCAAGATTGAAGCTCCATTTCAAATCAAGTTGATTGTCTTTTAAGAGATTTTGGGTATTGAATAATGTTATTGCAATATCCTTTAGTTGAGAAATTAGGTCAACATTTTTATTCAGAAATTAAATAGGTTATTATCTTAGTATTTGAAAGAAAACTAGTGAGAGAAAGCAAAGAAAGAAAACTTCAAACACCATTGTTGAATCTACATTTTAGCAATTCAAGTTTTTTTTGGTAATTTCTTTCCATTTCTCTTCTTACTAGTGGTCTATTTAATAGTTGTATTACTTGTCATCATGCTTTTGCTTACTTAGATTAAATCAAACGTTTACTTCTTGATTAAGCTTTGTTTCCATGTTAAATATTCTTAGTTTTAAAAGCGCACGCCTAGGCGCAAGGTATGCAAGGTGCCAAAATTGGGGCTTCAGAATGCACAGGCGCAGGGAGGCCTAAAAGGCACACTTCTAGGGTTTTCTGTTTCTTTTTTTTCGTTTTGTTTTTAAAATTTTTTGAGGCGCACAACCCTTTTGCGCCTTGGTGCGCCTCTCGCCTTTTAAAACTAAGTAAATGATTCATTTTCCATGATTAGTAACTTAGTAAGTAGATTTTCTAGAGTTAACGGGGAAGGATTCATGACAAGATTTTGGGGTTTTTTAAGTTTTGACGTAGTGAATTGTGATAGAGTTTTTGGGGCTCGATGTAGAACTTGAGGGTTGACTGGGGCCAAGGTTGACTTTCTGGTAATTTTATGTTGCAAAAATTTGTCTACGAGATCTTTGTAGCTCTTTTTTTTTTTTTTTTTTTTTTGTTTTGTCTTTAGGGGGACAAATACCCAAGGGG
>PYUH01000055.1:2720190-2836236 GCA_016808085.1 Suaeda aralocaspica | reverse complement strand
GGGGGTTTTTGTAGTTTTTTTTTTTTTTTTTTTTTTTTGCTTAGTCTTTAGGGAGACCAATACCCAAGGGATTGGTTGGTTGAACTAGAAGACATGATAAAATAGTTTTTCCCCCAAGGTGAGGGTGTGGAAATCAATGGAACCACTTTGGGAGGAGGTTTCATCGGTGGATCACCTTTCCATGATTAGGCAACTTCAGGGGAAAGGCTAGATGTATTAGTGAGTGATTTCCTTCTCTAAATGCAATTTGACTATTGAACTAGGTGAAGTAAATCCCCTGAAATCTAATGAATCCGGAAGCATAAGCTCTAGGTTTTGTTATTTGAGTAAATTCCGATTTACTTTGTTTCCTTAGTTTCCATAGTCATTTCTCTCGTATTCAGTTGTACTTATTCCATCAAGTTCAAAAACCCCACAAAAAGATCCTAGGTTGTTATAAGTAACATTATATTAGATCTCGAATTATTTCCCGTGTTCGATACCCTACTACTATATTACATTGTGGGCCTATTTGGTTAAAAGTATTCAGAACCCCTTTATCACCCGTTCATACCAACACAACCAAAAGGTGCCAAACAATAAACTTATTTTCAGGTGCTATGAATTCAAATATTTACAGGTATATCGAAAGGAATACACAATATTTAAATCTTACTTTAGATAACAACTCCTGGCTTTCTGGAGGCTGCTTTTTCAGACTTTGAGGTAGAATCACAGTCAACAGTTCTGGTGTCTCAGCTCTTAAAGCACCTCTGATGACGGCTGCATTAGTACCTGAGGCGCCAGAAGTATATATGTGGTTTTTCTGCAGAAACAGAATATCTTTCATGATTATGAGAAAAGAAATGTGAGCAGTTGAAAATAACAGCTTTAATAATACGTACAGTGATGACCATAGCATAGCTAAGTATCTCAATTAGCTCTTGATGCATAAAGCCCATATTTCTTGTTCCGAAAAATCCAATTGATCTTGGCCCTTGCTGCTGAATCGCTAGCAACTCCTGCAATTATTTGGCATAAAAGAATGTTTGATATGAACCAACACATTACTGGCTAATCACACATGGGAAATGCCATAAAAACAAAGGCCTAAAAATAGATAGTGTTGTTTATGTGCCATAAGATGTACAAGCTTCTTATGTCTACCATATTTTCCTTATTTTAGAGTATTTCTCACTTAATCGGTCCCCGCCCCTCCTCTTTCTCCAAGGTTTTTGTTGTAGGAAAGGAACAATATGGCGTTTATATTCCATTCACATGCTATTTCAATCAACAAGTTATTCTATTTTGAAATTCATACCCAACAAATTTCAAGACCATTGTTAATATGTAGCTCAAATAATCAAGCAGGCATCACGCAAAAAAAAACAGATTGGAGTAAGAAGATACACACCTGTATGTAATCAACATCACGGGCAGGTTTAAACTCAGATGTCATTACTGAGCTTGAACCCTCCACAATAGATTGTCCTTGTGTTGGAATTTTTATCCCAGACTCTTCGTCAGAACCAAACACATCAGTGACATTCTCCACTCCAGTTCTTCCTTTGTCCATTTTCTCAGGATTCCTCATATTTGCACCAATCTACTATGCCAGTACATAAAAAACAGAGTCCCTGGTACTAAATCATTAGTGAAAACCAAATGTCCACAATGTAAGATGATAGATGAACTCAAGCTGACATGAAGTTGGCCAACAAGGAGCGAGACATCCTACACAAAGAATGTCTCAATTAATTTATTTAGTGCAGTACATGAAAGTCATGTTGCGAAGAGTGACTGAGCCTAGGTCACTGATATAGTGATATCACATGTGTCCAACAGTGAATTTTTGGTCCCATATAATAGTGCAGAATGTCCGTAAAGTGTCATGGTTCCAAAAAAGAATGTGGGTAGAGAGTCTTGAGTGGCATAGAATAAGCTACTGCATTATATTGCTTGCATCTAGAAGAATTGGGTAGAATTTATTATTTTTTGAGCATTTATATAAACCAACTCCCTGTATAAGGTGATAATAAACATAGGCTGTTTTGCTTGGCATATGCATGTTAATAGCCAAACTATGCATGTAACACAATGAAGGGTAAATGTTTCTTATAAGAACGCATCATATTATGCTTTGGTCAAAATAAATAAGACAAATTTAGATAACAGTATTTGGTATGCAAAATAGAAGAGTGGTAAACGGATTTGGTTTACCCTTTCCGTTACAATTTGCTTGTTATGGAATATGTAAACAGATCACGTTTCCTTCTGGAAACAAAATCCATTACTTTATTACCTCTAAATAATCAGTGGAAACAATTACTTTTTCGTCAAGAATCAGAAAACCCTTGATGTTGCCTCTCATCTTCTACGTTCTCATAGCTCTCTTTTAAATCTAATGGCTACTTACTACTTCTTTTCCATCAATCTCATAAAGAAGAGTTAAATGAATTGTAAATCTCTCTATTCTTCTCAGCAGATAATAATGTGTGTTAATTTTTGTTGAATATAGGGTTTGACATTCGCTTCTATGGATTAATTGCCACTGTTTTAATTATATATGTGTTAATTTTTTTTTTTGGGTAAACTGGCATTGCAACCGTCAATTTATTGGTAAAACCAAGTTATTCTTTCTTTCGTTCGTTATCTCCAATAATTATTCCTCATATCATCTTTTTTGTTGTTATTATCTTGGAAATTATTAATGAACTTTAAATTCATATATGTGTCAGATAATGTATTTGATTCTTGATATACTGAAACCCAGTAACATAAATTGTTGCTTTTTGTTATGTATCATTTTATTTTTTTTTATTTCCAGTTATGCTCCAATTCATTGATAATTACCTCTGATAAATTCCATTCTCAATTATTGCAATCGTTTACGTTTCTTTATTGATACCAAACAACTAATGACGGTAACACAATAAAACTTTATATTACCCTTTCCACTCCTTATTTGTTCCAATTCGTTTCATTTGCTAATCCCACACCAAACACCCCTCAATTATTAACATAGAAATTATCATAAAATGACAGCTCTACCAATCTTGGACTCTAACGTTCAAAATAAAAATATATTCTTGGTGACAAAGTAGTAACCAGCATTCGTGGACACCTAATACAAAGTATATCGATTTCATGCAAGCAACTCTCATTCTCTGCCCTGAACACACCCATCAGCTCCACCGAGTCTAACTTCAAACAAAACTGAAACAAATCGGCACATTTGAACATCAATCTAATTTCGGAACCTCATCAGACATTACCTCAAACAGTTCCATCTTCCACTTTTCGATTTAGAACTCTGAAGTTCCGACAAACAAACAAGTCCCCGGGACCTTACAAGCATTGAATTGGCAAGATATGGTTCTAATGGAGTAACTCACTAGGCTTAATATAGTTATATACATTATTCGACGAAGTGATTAGATACATTCCACACAAGGAAATCCCTTCACTCTTTAATTTCACATTGCTATCCTCCTGTCACTCTCAGCTCATCTCCTAGCTCATCTGCACAATGCTACCCTCGAACGGAGCACGCGGCAAACCAAACCTAACATACACAATTCACCATACTCGACACGACCCCGTTGAGTGACTAAGATTGAAGCAGAGTAAGACATTTACTTAGAACCATCATTCCTGATTTTATTATTAAATTGCTCAACATCATTAACCACACACTAGCTAGAATCAAACTCAGCATAATACATCAAATAAACAATCATAAATTAGTAATATAACATAAGAAACAAGTAAACAACAATTAAAAACAACAAAACCCCATTAAAATCAATTAAACCCACTTCCTTAAACTTGAATAAAATTCAATACAAAAAACACCCAATTGAAATTCCCACACAAAATCAAAATAAAACTCACATAATTCCATCAAAAGAGAAACAAAAGGCAATACCTTGAAACAGAAAGATCTCTTTGACAAAAACCATTTTTGCTTAAATGAAGAAGATGATGATGATGAACTAATGTTCAAACAATGAGCTGAAGAAGAAAAAGGTTTTAGAGAAGGAGTTGAAGGAGAGAGAGATAACAACAGCTGCAACGAGAAGGTGGTTGACATTTTTCCAATTTTCCAAAACAATGCTTTTTTTTTTTTAATTTTAATTTTTTGGGTTTTTAAAGAACACAAAAATAATTTTCCAAATTGTTGAATTGTTGTAGTTTTGATTAAAATTCTGGGGTTTTGGGTAGTTTTGAAGATGCCAAAATTACAACCCCACTGATTGTAAAATTGGGATTTGTATGATGAGGAAGGAAAGATGGTGATTCAAGGAACAAGAAAGATATGCTTCTTTGGAGAAAAAGTAAATATAAAAATAAAAAATGAATTTGTTTGGGTTGGAAAAAATCTAAAAAGATGTATGAAAAGGTTCTTTATGGTGGTGGATTTGTTTTTTTAGTACTAGGTGGGCTTTGACTCTTTGAGTAATATACTTACCCTTGTGAGTCACTGGAATGGAGG
Organism: Suaeda aralocaspica; assembly: GCA_016808085.1. Taxonomy (NCBI): domain Eukaryota; kingdom Viridiplantae; phylum Streptophyta; class Magnoliopsida; order Caryophyllales; family Amaranthaceae; genus Suaeda; species Suaeda aralocaspica. Next base: position 2,831,762 of record PYUH01000055.1, on the reverse strand, counting down.
TGAGTGATTGGACTAAATTGGGAACAAATGAGATTTAATTACGGAAACGGAAATTAGAAATGGCAAATTTAAAAAATGTCAATTATAATGTGAGTAATAGAATTGTCTCCATTACACATATGATCTGTTTAAAAACGGTTATCCATATGAAATATTTATGATATATAGGTTTTGTGTGCATGTATGTCTTCAAAGAGTTATTTGATTCAATTCTTTTGGAAATTAATCGTGAAATTGCAAGTTGCAAGAATAGAAATGCCATGTGCATGTTTCCCAGTTGAATTATTGCATCCGGTTGGAATCAAAGTAATTGATAAACTAATGAGCAACTTAATATTATAAATCTATAATTACACTAGGTTTGAAACCCGTGCGATGCACGGACTAGTAATATTTTATTTTTAAAAATTTAACTAATTTAATCTAATAAAGAATAGTATCTTTATCTAATTAAGCTCTAATATTATTCTAATTGTCTTTCCAATGTTCTCAATGAATATAAAATTGATTATTTGATTCGAAACTATTTTTTATTTCATTTAGAAATCAAATGAGCAATAATGATATTTTAAAAGAATTAATTTAATTGAACATGATTGATTTAAGGAAAAATAAAATCCAATGCGACGCTCTACAAATCATAAGACGAAGTATTACCTTTGTTACAAATTAGTTGCAACAATTGAATATTTTATATCTCACAAATAATACTCAATTGATGCAACTAATTTGGAACGAACGTAGTAGAAAATGGGACAAACGTGCAATGTGATTAAAATTTTAAAGGATGGCCTAATATAATTACAGAGTAAAATTCAAACACAAAATCCTACATAGTGATTATTTTGAAAACAATTAAGGATTGGTGATTGAAGCCTAATTGAGATTGAGATATTTAGTGGAGTGCGCGCTCCCTAAGGCCGTATTGTGACTTTACGAAATAAACGTCCTGAGGGCTGAGGAGAAGCTAATATTCCGTACCAATTACCAATTGGTCCCCCCTATAATTATTTATCACAAATAATTGTATAATCATCTCTTTATATACATCTCTAGCCAACAATAATTAGACATATGTGTTTCATAGTCAAATTACTAACTACGGAGTTATATGGTAGTTAGTTTTTTTTATCTTGAACTCGATTCCCTTTTTTAGTTTCTTATATGGCAAGTTATTTAAATAAAAAAGAAATTAACTATCTTCAACATAATTGGTTTAAATTAATAAAGTCTCACGTTTTTTTTTTTTATGGAGATTAACTGATTTTATAAGATGTAATTTTTTTTTTTTAATAAATAATCTACCTTTATGATTTTTGATTGCTATATTTTGACTAAATACATCATTGATCAAACATATTCATATACATAATTATTTTTTCAAAAATAGCTAATGTTACATGGCGCTCTAAAAACCCTCCAAAAAAGTTTACTTTATATATGTAAGATTATTATGCCCGGTGAAATGATATTATTTGGAAAATGTGATTTGTAATTCTTGCTTTAAAGTTAGATTGGGTTGATGTAATTGCCTTAGCACACCTCGCCGCGAGTATGAGGGAAAACATCAACGCAAATGATTCTATGAGAGCACTTTTCACGCAATTAATGGTGGCTTCCCTAAGACAGTCAAAACAAAATCGACTAGGTGAGAAAGATAGTCAGCATCTTAAGTATTTGAGATCCTTTGTCCACCCTCCTTCATAACCAAAACATTCTTGTAGCACCTGTTCTAGATTTATCTTCCCCTCTAATACACGATGTGTGACCTTAAAGATTAGTTACATTAAGTAGCAAATACTACTACACATTGAACTAAACATAACTAATTTATGGAAGGACATTACCATTTCTAAAGAATATGTAATCTTCATTGTACAAGTGTATAACTTCATAGTAATTTTACATGTATTTCTTGCATACTTGATTGTAGGACAACTCCGGCACGCCACACAATTATGTACCTAGAATTTTCATAAATAGAATGTCATAATTCTCAAATATTCCATACATTATTACATTATGAGTTGATCTAATTGCTGATCAATAAATTACAAAGGGTTTTATTTGAAGAGACAAAAAATTCCTATCCATTAGTTGGTTCTCTACATCCACTTTGGAGCTGGTAAGATCAAACTCCCCAAAAAGAAGAAAAAAAACGGAAATTAAAATATAGCAACTCAATCTAGGTCATACATCCCATCTCTTCTTCACCCGAAACATCAAAACTGAAGATTTAATGTCATCCTGAGGCACTTGAAGCATAAATTGCACTTTCATTTTCATTGGAGCAGTTTTAGCTTTTCCGCCTTCATCTCCAACCTGAAATTATGAAAACATTATTAATGACATATACTCATTTAGTATGAATGAGGTATTAATCATGAATAATAAACTTAATTACTGCATAAGGTGTAAACTACCCTAAAATTATTAGGTTTTATGCTAACCCTACTATAAACAGCAACACAAGCAGATTGCTATTAATCTACCTGATCATTAGGGTAATTACAGATTAAAATATTTGGGGAAACTTTAAACCATGTACACTAAATTTATTTACACCTAATATACTTAAAGTTCATCACTACCTAACTAGGGGTGTGCAGATTCTGGTCCAGTCATATTAGTCAAGTCGTATTCTGGTCTTCCATCAGATCAGACCTGACCGGATAATTCAGATCCGGGGAGAACCACTGATTCTGAGTTTCCAATCCTGTGTGGACTGGAAAACCGAGTATATTCCAGTCTCAAAGGGAAAACCCAGAATATATTAAAAAAAAAGTTAAAACTCTAACAAATTTGGAGAATTTCTAATGTTGACCTACAAACCCCAATCTTCTAAGTTCTACCAATATCAATTAATCAATCACTCCCTCTGATGCTGATCTACAGTTCTCCTCACTCCTTAACGTTGGTGGTTGTCGCTTATCCTTCTCATATCTGCTAGCTGTAGGGCTGTCATCATCCATCGTTGAGACATTGACTCATTCATACTCCATTATTCCGTATTAGGTTTTAGTCTCAAGTCATGAGTTCTACTCAAACTGACAGAACACCTATTATTCTTCGGAATTTGATTCATCCCATGCCAATTACTAGGGGGGGGGGGGGGGAATTTAAGATGAGAATCAACGGTCATTCCCATGATGATGCTAGTTACTGCCTCCGTTTCCTATTAGCTGCAACAATTGGGTATTATTTGTGAGATATAAAATTTTCAATTGTTGCAACTAATTGGAAACGGAGGTAGTAAATAATCTTTCATTTCCACCCCTCACATTGGTAATGGATGGTAATGGAGAAGGCATAAATAAAGCACAAACTTGGGAGGAGATTATGTCCCCATTAGGACTATAAAGTTAGTTTCCTTACTAAATTACGCTTCAAATTCATTCCTATCACATTTATTTACCAGCTACCATATGGACGGTTATTGATTGTAAGTCGTACGAAAACTGCATTAAAAGTAGATTGAATTAACTAAAACTTCTTTTGATAAAGTAGATCATTACACTATGTAACTTAGAAGCTAGAAATGTAAGCCTCGGCCTTGTTTAATTTGGCTCCCCCAACTTCCAGAGGGAACTCAAAATTCCAAGGAAATGCCTTAGTGGTTGGTTATTAAAGTTAGAACTGATATGTCTTGGGGCTTGCTTTGGCTTTTCGGTTATTTTTGCAAAACGAAGAAAGTTGAAATTCCTCAAATTCCTACATAATGTAGGAATTAATTTACCAAGTTTCCCCTAGGTCATCCAAATTTCCTAGGAATTGTAATCACCCTAAATTTTATCAAACAAACCAAAGAAATTTCATGGGAGATCAACGCATTAAGCAAGGGACATAACATTCCATAAATTGTAAATTACCATGAGAAATTACATCTCAAATTCTTGATGTAATTTGTCAATTTTTTTCAGGTCGAGTAAGGTTTTCAGGTTATGCCATTATAAGCTATTCTAAGTGATTATGTTGTATTAACAAGCTCATTTTCATTGTTTAAACTGTTTAGTAGGAATAATTTTTCACACGCTTTTAAGATTTCAAGTTGGGTTGGTTCAGTCATTAGGGACTTTCAGATTTGGGTTTTAAAAGGTTAAACATTTGTCTTAATTCATATATATAGTTAATTAGATTAGTACTCATGCATTGCATGGTTTTCATAAACATATCTCTAAAAAGAATATTCTTACAGAAAAAATAAATACTTCCTCAGTATTTTGTTTAGTTTTTTTAATTGCAACATTTAATTTATAAGGAATTTTCTATCTAGATGCAACAATTGTTTCATTTATATTTTAGTACATCATCTCTTTCTACATCACATGTTCTCCATATCTCTCTATCATTTTCACACTCCCAAACAAATTTCACCTAGGATTCCGTGCATGAGAGTTTGCTGCAACTAAAAAATAATAGAGGAAGTAAATAAGTCATTGTTATCTACACGATAGTATCAAAAGAAAGTAATAATGATAGAAACTGTCTTTTGTAGCCAACGCTTTTGAAAGAGATAGTATGTAAGTTTTTATAACCTAAATTTCCTTCCCAAAATGATTTTCTAAGGTTATTTTAAAATTATAAAAAGGAAAGATTGGAAAGGATTGTTCTCTATTACCGTACCGGAGAATCTCACAAAATCTTACAAAGGCCATGCAACATTATACTTCCTTGCTTCAGAGATTTCTAGTATAACAGAGGATGTGGCATTTTGTGCTAGATATAAGATAAATGAGTAAAGGGAATGTCACATATCACATCTTCCATTGCATGGGTTCCTTTACTTCTTTCTCCTTCTCCTTTTAGTTGATTAAGTTAGTTAAGCTTTCTATGCAATAAGCTTCTAAATTATGCAGTATTAGTTATAATTGGTTGATAAGGTTTGCTGCACAAGATCAATGCAATTTTATTATCTTTTAATCTCTTTCTTTCTTTCTCTCTCATTTCTAGACTATCCTAATTTTTATTTTTATTTTCATTTTTGATCGGTAAAGAGTTCATCACTCATTCACTCAATCACTCATCAGTTCTTTTTCTGATCATTCATTCCTCATTAATAGATCTAGATGAGTTCAACTACTCTAACTCCTTCTCTCCTCATATATTCTAACAAAATATCTGCCCAAATTTCCTCTTAAATTAATTGGCTTCAACACCTAATTCTTTTTTTTTTTAAATCAAACCTCAACACCTAATACTGTCTACTTTATCAAGCAATTTTTTCTGGAATTGTTATCCATTTTTGCCTTTTTGAGTTATAGATTATTTAGGGTGATTTTTATGCGGCATATTAGCATGCACTAACAAAATAGAGCTAAGATTTCCATAGTTGATCCAGTTTTCTTCTTCAATTTCCTTTAATTTGTTGTTGGGTTGCAATTTGGTTGTACGGAGTATTTGGTTTTTGTTTCGCTACGGATTCAGCTCTCCTATTGTTATGAATCATATCATCTTGTGATTCTCTTGTGTTATGCTTCATTTGCATTTGATTTGCTTCTAACTGTGGATGTCATCACTAATTGCTTTATAATTATGTTATTTAGGATCTTTAATAATTATTCATGAGTAATGACTATAATTGAAGAGAAAATTTTACCGCACAACCATTAGACCAAAATTGCTTTACAGCATCGAATGTATGGCTTTGAAGTACTGCCACCTCCATAAGATGAGTGTGGTAGAGATGTGTATGCTACGTTGGATTTGGTGGGCATATAAAGAAAGGACAAAATACGGAATGAGGTAATTAATGAGGAAAATCGGTTAAGTTGGTTTTAGGGGTGAGCATCAGAACTGGGTACCCGGTATTGGACCCGGTCCCGGTTCGGACCCGGCCCCGGTTGAACTGGGTCTGGAACTGGGTCCCAAAACAGGTACCCGGTTAGTAGCGGGGCCGGGACCAGTATTGGACAGTTTTGGACCCACTACCCGGTTGTACCAGTTCCGGGTACCGGGTACCCGAAACCGGACCCAATTCCCGGTGGGTACCCGGTACTAGAACCGGTTCCAGGTGGTATTTTACTAATTTACTTATTTTATTTGCCTAATTTTAATAATTTCCGACATTATACATATAAGTGATATAACCCAAAATTGTAATATTGTATTTGTTGTTAGATATTTTAATTTTTTTTCAAAAGAAATACAATATTAAAGTATTAAATTATGTTTAAAATATCTTTTCCAATAAAAAAATTATGCAAAAAATACAACCGGCTACCCGGTACCGGACCCGGTTCCAAACGGGACCAGGTAGTCGAACCGGGTCCAGATCTGGGTACCCAGTTGTGCTCACCCCTAGTTGGTTTGGTCATATAAGATGGAGACCGAGTAACGCTACGATAAAGGTTAAAAGGGTTGTAACAAGAGAGACGAAGGAGAGGTAGAGGAAGACCAAAACAAACTTGGATGAGGGTTGTAAGAGGAGATATGAGAGTGTTGGGACTAGAAGAAAATTTAGTGTCACATAGGGAAGATTGGAGGAAAAGGATTTCTACACATGACATTTGCGAATCCTAATGTTGATTCATGTCTAGCCGACCCCAAATTAATTTGGGACTAAGGCTTTGTTGTTGTTGTTGATGATGAGTGATGACTATAATTGCATGATTACTATTACGAAACCCATATGTTACTGCCAGGCTCTCTCTCTTTTACTCTGAAGTAGAGGAAAACGGGTATTTCACACAATATTTGCTTCTTCCCAAGAAATTTGATGAACACAATAGTTTTTTGTTCCGATGTTGCAAGTAAGACGTAGCAAAGGGAATATGATTTACTACTACATATTTCAAAACTTTACTACCAAATGATGCACTTTTGTAAATTTACTACCAAATCGTAACTTTCAATGAGGATCCTAGAACATGAAGTGATGATACATATTAAATTTTCACCAAAATGCATAGTATAATGTAGATTAATGACACCACATTCACGGAATTTCCATCGAAATTTACAATATGGTAGTGATTTATATACAAAAGTGCATTATTTGGTATTAATTTCTAAAATTTGACATATGTGGTAGTAAATCTTATAAAATTCCAAATACTTGGTAGTAAATGACGAATTTTGCTATACTCAATAAGAAAAACACAAGCAAAAGCCAACAGTTTAACGTTTTATCATTTCCAATTCCAAAGCATGCTTGATGCCAATATGTGATACCCCACAATCTACCAAAGGAATATTTTGCATTGGATCAAGCCCCCCAGACTCCAAACCCCCCCTTTTCAGTCTCTCTCTCTCTCTCTGCCCCAACAAAAAATGGAGTGACGGAGATTTTGAAGAACTACATTAGGAGGAACAACTGAGGATATATATTGACAAATATCAGTAAAAGTGGATGGTTGGACAGGGAAAACTTACCCAAAGTGACGCCCATCCAAGCCTGACTTCGGAATCATATCCAGCTTTGAACTTATAATCCTTTCCAGTAGTGTGCTTGTACACAGTACTCCAATAGTTTGAATCAAAGTTATACCAGTAACTGGAACCAAAGGAAGATTAGGTGAGTGCAAGAACCATTTTTATTTATATAATAAAAAGCCAGTTTACTCGTGGAAATTTGTTATAGCTTATATCTAGGATAAAAGAAATATAAAGTATACAGAATGGAAGAAGAACCTTAATTTGTCTGAGGGACCAAATCGTCGCTTGAAAGCAAAGGAAACAGCATTTGAGGGCAAACAGATGCTTGGAATAAAAGCCATTTCATCATCCTAAATACAGTACAAGAAATCAACTCCGGACTAAAACACCATAATAACTAACTAATAAGGAAAAGCACAAAAAAAAAAAAAAAAAAAAAAAAAAAACAGGGTAGCCACACAATGAGCCGAATCGGATCTACATTTTAACTCCACCAATGTGAGAATGTTAATTATTAAAAAAAAATTAACAAAACAAAAAAAAAAAGATCCAGAGAAAAAAAATAAACGAGCAATGCTAGGAACCCACCTTATAGGAATATCGCAGATTCAAACTGTCATCTTTGTACAAAGCAGTGCAAGCTCCATTAAGAATTGGACCTTTGACAATGCCGTTTACGGACAAAACTCTCTTCACTTCTTCACCCTCTTTCTCCTCTAATGAAACTTCACCACAAGGAAATTTAAAAGTTGCCTTTGGCTGCAGCATCACAAGCACAAATGAAGCCATTAACTCAATGCCAATCAATTGCATCAAGGACTCAAGGTAGTTGCAGAAAAGAAAAGAAACTCAGTAAACATTGACACTAAGTTAATGCAATTTAATAAGATGAAGGACTCCCTGTCCCTACACCCCACCCCCCCTACTTTCTCAGTTCCCCTCTTCAACAAATAGCATAATTAAAATATAACACTTGACATGGTAGTCCCACATTTGAAAGCAATAATAACATAGATAAACCTTCCATAACAAGCTAACAAATACAACAAGGGTGATTTGTTGACAAATAACAGGCCTCAACAACTAACAGACAAAAAGGAGAAGCAATCCAAGCTCTGACTTATATTATGGGATCACCAACCTCCAAAACATGGCATAGGATTTCAAGAAGTGTGGATACTAAGAGCCAGAAGAACTTACTAAACCAATAGATGGAAGAGAAGATGCCAGTTCAAATTTGTAGCCTGGATCAGAAAGATTTGCTCCCAGTATAACTTCTCCTTGTTGTGCCTATATAATGAGAAATGTAGAAAAGTTATGAACAGTAACAACAGTCTTTTGATATATCTTGGAACTGATAATGACATCTCAGCCATCACTTAACAAACCAAATCAGTCAAGATGGACAATACCAAATAACACATGCTGTATAATCACTTAAAATTCACTTGTATGGATATACAATCATGCATTTGACAATATTCGTACACAAGAAATTGGCATAAGAGAGCCACAGACTTGTATTTTCAAATGTCTCAGTTAAGCATCAATAAAATCCAGCTTCAACAGATTACTGAATATAGGACTACAACCAAGTGGAAAAGGTGCATTCAGGTCAAATAACAATGGTTATGTCTTAATGTAGCGGATCCGAAGCAGTGGCTGCTACAAGAATGGAATATTCTAAAGCATTCGCTTCTGAAAGAATTTGAACTAGTTGTGCCATTGAAGAATTGTAGCCAGACAACAACTCCCTCAGTTCCTCCTATAGCAAACAATCAGCAACTAAAAGTTGGCAAAAATCTGACTATCTTAACTGTTTTACTAATCTCCAATTCACAGAGCATTAGTCCCTTCAAAAGCAGCAAAAACTAAACCACCAACAAGAAATCCCTGGTGCAGACACCAAAAAATATCCACCCAAATTCTGGTTGAGTGAGCAACGGGATCAAGGATGACCCTGCTTTAGATTGCTAAAATTGATTACAACTATGAAAGCAACAAATATTTTCCCAAGGTATGTGAAAATTTTGAAGCTTTCAAGATGTCTAATGAACTAGTAAGAATGTGATTGCAAACCACTGTAATAAAATTACACATAGAACAGATAATCAAACTTAAAAAGAACAAGAATCTGATTCCCTAAACTATACTCATCACCTGTCATCCTTTCCCCACTATCCACCCAATCCCCCACAATAAGGAATAAATTGAAAAGAGATTCTGTCAAACAGAAAAAAATAACAAGGAAAAAGACATACTCCGTATAAAACAGAACCTTTTATTCTATGCTATGCACAGCAGCACAGTTGCACATTATATACTCTGAATCATTACATGATATTTGAATAAAAGTACCCCCTAAGGCTTTCAAAAGTGGTACTTCAATTACCCTGTCACAACTGGCAGTCTGGCATTCTAGTCAAACTTGCAAAGCGCATTACAAAACATTTTCAAATTATTAGAGTTAGGAATAGATAGCTTTGAGCTTTGAGCTTTGAAAAGTGTCTTCTTTTTTTTTGGGTTGTAATAAACCTCGTATCATTACTTAGAAAAATCATCATCTCAGGGAAATGGATTATTATTTTTACGATTTGTATCACAATTTGAGAAAGGAAGAGAGAGAAGGCAAAGGGGTAGCTAAAGACCTTTGCATCATAAGCAGCTCTCAGCTGCAATCTGGAGCCGACATGGTGTGAGCCTTTAACCAGTGTATTCTTCTCTTTCGTATAATAATGGACAGAGAAGTTCTTTGCCAATAAGCTGAGTTCAGGTCTGTACAATTCACTCTTCATGTTCTGGTTTCATTTGCATAGGTGCTCTGTCAAATGTCAATAGAAATTCGAATGGATCTTTACTACTGTGATTAAAGAAGACTAATGTGTCTCATATACAACTTTTCAACTCAAAGTTTATAGTGTATTATTCACAATCTTTTAAGGCCAAGATCAACATAAAAAGAGTGCAATTATTAGTTTCTCCTAAAAAAAATGGAAAAATAGAATCTAAAAATCCCACCTTTGGACAATTTGAAACTAATAATACCACGTTTAGATTATTTTTGAATAATCCCACCTTTCATCCTAAACTGCATCTATTGGTCCTTACCTGTTGATAACTTGAGAAACCAGCAAAATAGGACACATGTATACTTGTGATTGGTGATCTTTATTATTTTATTTTTATACAAAAAGTCTTTCATATTTTTTCCCATTAACCTCAGACTCTCTCTCTCTCTTCTCTTATTGCTTTTACCCAACACCACTTTAAAACACCACCAAAAAGTTCACCTACTCACCTGAAAACACTCTAAAACTAGTAATACAATAAATCCAATGTTTGTTTTAGAACTACAACCAGCTAATAAAACCACTAGTAGACTTTTTTATTTTTTATTTTTAATTAGCTTTTACCTTTTGCACCTCTTTAGTTCTTTTTTCAACATTACTGCTCCTTTTATTATTTAATGTTGGTAGAAAATTCATCATTGTTTCGTATGTTTCAGAGTCCAACACTTTAGTTTGATTAAATTGAAGTTCATGGGTTTGAAGATTTTTGTGGGGCTGGAATTTTTGCGGATTGGTGCAATGGTTTCACAGTAGTGGAGGGGTTGTGGTGGTCAGGGGTTTGGTTTGCCTGGTATGAGAGTAGTGGATCCATGGGTGGTTTGTGAGATATCATTGGAGGGTGTTTACATGGGTGGGTTTTGGTGATGTTGTCAGTGGGGTTAAGTGGGTGGTTTTCATGGGTGGCTGGGTTATTTTATATTTCATGGGTAGTTCAAGTGGGCTTGGGCAGTTTATGGGTCACTTCATAGTAGGGTAACCTGTTGTTTAGGTTGGAGGTCAAAAGGAACGGTAGATGCAAATTAGGATGGAAGGTGGGATTATTAGTTTCAAATTGCCCAAAGGCAGGATTATTAGATTCCATTTTTCCTATAAAAAAAAATGCAACGTCGCTTGCTATAGATTCAAAATTACTTAAATAGTTAAATGGCCAAATTTAAATTATGGAACTTTAGCATTTAACATTTTAATCCAAAAAAATGAACAAAGTCGCTAATCATGGGTAAAGGTATAAGATATGGAAGTCGATAAATGGTCAGACTGCTAGCTAAAGGTATTATGATTTTCTGATTTTAATGTAAACTAGATAGTCCCAACAAAAACTCCAATATCATATCACATTCTCCCTGGTGTTTAGAGAAAAGCTCAGGTGACAATGTTAAACACAAAACAAATAGTTACATCAAACTATCAACAGTTCAACACTCAAAAGAATTTAAGATATAAAGCAGAAGCAAACATTTTCAACAGACATGTACTGGCACAAGCAAAGCTATCACACAAAAAGGCCAAAAAGAACAAAGTAGAGAAGAAAGAAAAGTGGAAAATCCTCCCCCCTACAAGTAATTGGATGGATTATACTTCTCCAATACTAGTACAGTACCACATTTCCCAGGACACAGGGTTCAACTTTAGTACTTTACCTAAAAAATAAGCAAATCTTGGACCATATGCCTGATTTCAACTTTCAAGTTGAACCTCAGTTTTTTCTCACATACTTGTAAATCTTAGTTACCACAGATTTCAAGCAACCTATGTGCAATGTACCATAGCATTGCAGCACGAAGGCATGTAAAGTTGTAAACACAGCATACCAAAACAATCTTTATAGACCTACAGGGCTACAGGCAAATTAACACAAGTTTGGAAAATTAGCTCAACTCATCATAAAACTATAAAAGTCATCTTATCGCTTTCCACATTTAAAAGAACAAATTAAAAGATACACATCTAATACAACAACATCAAAATAATTGACTTCCAAAGGATAACAAGAACTAGTATTATTTGTTTAGCAACTATCTACAGACTGTATAGAGCAGCAACCTTCAATAGTGCCGTGATAGTTAATAAGAACCATCGACAAGGAAGTTAATCGAAATATTTTCTAAATATATTAAAAAAAAAAAGAATAATAATAAAATAAGACACTCCTATAATCCAGACAATTATTGAAGGCTCCTTGATCAAGGTACTTCAATAACCAGCATAGAAGCATAAATAAGTAATCCAACTAAAAACAAGGGTTACATTCCTAGAAGCATGAAAAATTCACCTACACAGCTACGCATGCAAGCATGCGACTAATTTTAACCCTCAAACAAAGTCAATTAGAGCCAGATACTTTCTTCGTCCACAATTAGTCAATTACCAGGGATTTTAAACCAGCATCATCCTTTATTGCCTCTCCGTCCATGTTATGATTTTCATCATTTTAAAAAGATAATTATCCCTATGAATCACCCCAAACCTCACATTACCACGACACATGCAAGGATAAATGCCAAGCAAGCTCAGCATCACAATAACTAACTCTCTGACATTCTCTAATAACATAACTAAGGGACATAATATAATTTAGAATAAATTGAGTTTGTTCTAGGGAGTTAGCATTCTAGATGAAGTTTGTTAAAATGGTTTGTTAGAGAACTGATTCTTTATCAGGTTATAATTAGGAGAGTTGTCATTGTAAGGGATCATTGAGATTTGAGAAATATATCAAAGGAATTTTGGAGAGAATTTCTTACCTCTCAAACATACTCGGTTTCGAAGCAAATGAAAAAGAACAAAAGAGATTCCTTAATACAATAAACCGGCTAGAACATTCTCAAAACTAAATTGCCTCTCCTATTGTATAAAAATATATATCCCGTGTCAAACTCTCTCCTCTAATTCCTTGGTCTGCATATCTATAGTAAGCAAAACATTCTGGAATAGAAAAAGGAGCATATGGAAAAACAGGATTCAAAGTGCATACAATCACAAGCACGTGCAAGTATGCAACAAAAAAAATAAATCAAAAGCCAAATACTTCTTGATCAGCAATCTTCAACTACTTCAAAATATAATTTCACTAAATTGTTCATCAATTCATGGCACAATATCATCACTTTCCAAAACAACAAACCAACAATAATATAACCTTTTCAGCTCAACTTTTGTGCATTTTATTTGCAAGTATTCTACTTTTGCTCTTTGTTAGGAATAAGGGTACAAAGAAATGGAGAGAAAAGAAAGGAACAGAAAAAAGGGATCAATCCTCCCTTTTTGGATATGATAAGGGAAGAACGGACTCATAACATAACAAATCCTTCTGTTGTTGGGAAAATTTGGAAGGAAATTGTAACTTCACTCCATTCTTCCCTTTCTTTTCTTATCACTTCTCTCTTTTCGCCTCCCTTGCCTTTCCTCCAATGCTATCCAAACCCATCATTAAAGACTTTCGAGACCTATTTAACTTATTATTTACACAATATATTGTAGCGCTTTTGCTGAAGTGTAACCAAAGTAAAAACCACTTACATAAACATTGACCACCTGTTCACGCATGAAGTTTTTCCCTCAAAACTTCAATAATTTTTTTCTTTTTTCAGTAAGACTTTATTTGTTTGTTGCTCGCCTCTCTTGCAATACTTTCGATTTAGAAATATATATACACATTTCTATATCAATATATTTTAGTAATCATTAGTGTTTGATACTTATATTATAAGAAAATTAATTTAAGTTCACTTCTATTTTAATTAACATTTTTGAACAAATCTCAGTTACTCCATATCTTACATCTTATTATTATTAATGTTTTCTACATAGATTTGACTAATATATCAAGTGTGGAAAATGATACTTTTTTAGTACTACACTTCTATTTTTTCTCATTCATTATTTCAAACATAATATTTTGTTTATGTAGTAAAAAATTTCATCACAAATGATCCTATATGAATAATATCACTAAATCAATATTGTTATTAAATTGTTGAGTAAAGAATTCATATACGCAACTACTTTTTTAGAAATTAATTTAATATCAATCGCTCTCTATATAAGTACATAATCAGGCGCTAATCTAGTTAGAACTACTAACGAAATCTAAAATGTTACGGGCAATAATGCAAATCACCAAAGCTTACATTAATCCAAGCAACAACTACCACATTTGCAATCATACCACCTAGAACTAAACAAAGCAAACGATAACAGATCACACACACATCCAACAGATTCTCATAACAAACTCAATTTGATTCTTCCTCCCACATCAGCAACTTTCCTTAAAAAGCCAATTTCCTGATACATTCACACCACAATAACATAAATTGCAACACATACCGCATTTTTACGAACCAGAACAGAACGAAGCAGACGGTCACACATCACAGACACATGCAACTAACATTAACAACCTAAAACTCAATATAAACCAAAATCCATCTCCAGCAGCATCCTTCCCTAGTTACTTCTCCATTCGCGCCAAAATCGCACAATAAATCACACAATCCTCGAAAACTAAGAAACAGATAATCACAAACACATAATAAAAAAGCCATTCATAACCAAACTTTCTCAATCATTCATCAATTCAAGCCACAACTTCAGAAATCAACACAAACCTTAACATCATAATAAAAACTCAAATTAAAGCGAATTATAACCAATTCATTTCACAAAAACATCAAAAAAATCAGAAAATTAACAAAAATTAAGAAAATCAATACAAACCTTAATATCATGCGAAGCTTTAAGCTGAAGGTTAGGTCCAACATCAAGGAAACCTTTAACCAAAGCATTTTGCTCCTCAACATCATAATGAACCGCAAGATACTTGCTAACAAGAACAATCTGAGGATCAGCGACTTCGCCTTTCGCATTATTCTGGAAACTGAATTTGAGTTTCGCGAGACCGTCGAACAACTTGGACGAAACTTTATGGAAGAAAACGGAACTATCGCTGTCGAATTCAGTCGTTACTCTTAACGGCGGTCGTTTTTGGAATGAGAAGAGACCAAACGACGGAATTTTTGACGGCGGTGGTGATGGTGGTGGTGGTGATTGAGGAAGCGGTGGTGGATGTTGTGGTTGGAAGGAGGATGGACCGCTGAAGAGGATTAAGGAGTCTGGTGAATTAGGGTTTTCAGGTTCTGGTGATGGCGATGGTGGTGATTCGGTCGCCATTGATGAAGATGAAGGAGGTTTGAGAGGTTAGAGGTTAGTGGAGAGTGAGAGGAGAGAGAAATTGGTTGATGGGAACGTGGGAGAGGTTGTAGAAATTTTGGTAGAAGAAAAGTCAAAATTGGAGAGAAAAAAAAAAAAAAAGGTGAAAATGGAAAAAGAAATAAAAATGGCCTATGCAGGTCTCGAACCTGCGACCTTCGCGTTATTAGCACGACGCTCTAACCAACTGAGCTAATAGGCCATTTGTTGATAATGAGCGGCTTTCTTTTTATTTGGTTTTTTAATCATGGGTCTAGTGTACCCATTTCCACTGTTTTTATCAAAAACATGTTTTTGTTGTTTTGAAGATGTTAGATTATCCAACTCTATTTTGGTTATGTGAACCTATGTAACTTTATTTTTGTTGAAAATAATATCCAATTAGTTAAATAGAACGTAGTCTTAATGATGTACCAGAAAGATATCTCATGGTGAGTCGTTGACAATCGCTACTTGAAACTTTAAGTAGGACAACGTCATATAGAATTGAGTTGATTAGGAGAAGTTGATTAACGTGAGATGTGATTGAAATTTGAAAGGGTGGCCTAATTTAGTTACGGAGTAAAATTCAACACAAAATCCTACGGAGTAATTGTTTTGGTAATTAATTAAGGATTGGTGATTGAAGCCTAATTGAGATTGAAATATTTAGTGAAGTGCTCCGTAAATCCGTATTATGACTTTGCCACACTAAGGAAATCAACGACCTAAAGGCTAAGGAGAAGCTAATACTCCATATCAAATTACCAATTGATCCCCTCTGGCCCTCTATAATTTTTTATCACAAATAATTGTATAATCATCTCTTTATATATATCCCCAGCCAACAATAATTTGACATATGTGTTTCATAGTAAAATTACTAACAACGGAGTAATATGGTAATTAGATTTTTATCTTGAACTTTATTCCTTTTTTAGTTTCTTATGTAACATGAAAAATTATTTAAATCAAAAAGAAATTAACTATCTTAGACATTATTGGTTTAAATTAATAAAGTCTAACGTGACGCTCCAAATGCACGGGCTTTTATTATGTTTTTTTTAGAGATTAACTAATTTTATATGATGTAATTTTTTAATAAAGACTCTACATTTATGTTTTTTGATTGCTACATTTTGACCAGATACATCATTAAGCTGAACACATTCATATGAAAGCAATTTTAAAAATATACTTCCTCCATTTCTAAATGTTTGATACATTTGAAATCTTACACTATTCATCAGATGAGAGAAATTTTTAAATTACTTTTAATATATAAAATATAATATAATCATATGAGGTCTTGTTTGATTCCTCTTAATGAGTACATTATTAATATACAATTATTATAATTTTTACATATATACAACAAAAGATATTTAAGGTCAAATAAGTGCATTGGTATATGTGTAAGTTAAAACGTATCAAACAATTAGGAACGGAAGGAGTATATTTAAAAAATTGAAATATTAAAGAAAATTTTCCGGTAAAGGGTATGGGAATGTGGGTAATGGGAAGTACTCTTGAAACTGGGGACACCAGAAGCAATGAGTAAAACAAAAATATCCAAATAAAAATTTCAAAGCAAAATCCACTAACCAAAATACTAAAAACTCATGGTAAAATAATAATAATAATAATAATAATAATAATAATAATAATAATAATAAAAGAACAAAAAATACTAAAAAAAACAAAAAAAATACTAAATTACCAATTCAATTAAGGTTATGTTCACTTTAACTTATTTAAGCACTCTGGTGTTTATTTATTAAAAACAAAAATAATAAAACGAATCAGAAAAGTTCAGATCATATCAGAAAATATCTCTTTTTCCTTACATCGTCCTTCTCCACTCAACAAAACCACTACACAAAGCCACATATCTTTTTTTTTTTCATCTCACTAACTCAAATCCTCAATTAGAAGGTGCATTTTTTGTGGGTTGGATACTAGTAATTGTAAGAAGAAGGTGGTAAAACCAGACCTCTATGGACCTGTGTTTTGCTCTGCTGTGCCACTGGACCAGCCAATTTATTTTGCCTCTTGTTTTGTTAAAATTTTTCTAGGATCATGTGCATTCTAGTGTGGTCATGTGACTAAGAATATTCTAGTTTGATTGCTTTAGGGTATGATGTAATGCTTTAAATAGTTGTAATGTACTGATAGCAGCCAAGTTGTTTTTGAATGAATGAAATGAAAAACAAAAAGATTGAGTCTTCCTGTGAATGTGTATCTTCTGTTATTGCATTCAAGATTGAGTCTTTTGGTGATTTAGTTAAAGTATATGAAAAACTGAGTAAAGAGATGAGTCATACGAGGATAGCCATAACTAGTCCCCTGTATCTCCACCCATCTGAGGGAACTCACGCAGAAGTTAGAAGGATCAGCTAATTATAGAGCATGGAAGAGGTCATTTGAGGAAAACGAAAGCTAGGGTTTGTCACAGGGGGAGAGAAGAAAGATGTCAGTGATGCTGTAAAAGCAGAAGCCTGCATGGAAACTAGCTTCAGTTTCATAACCTAATAAGAAATCAATCATGTTTATTCATAGTGCAACAGAAATATGGAAGCAACTAGAGATGAGATATTCAGCATCTAATAGTGCAAGAAAGTATAAGCTGCACAAAACAGCAAGGTAAGCCTGTGTCAGATTAATACACAGAGATGAGAAGTATATGGGAGGAACTTGAAGCACTCAGTGATTTACCCCCAATTTCTCAACTAACTGCTGAAATATTAGCATATATTGATGTTGTACACAGAGAAGACAATGACCAAAGGTTGTTTCAATTTTTAAATGATATCTATGGAGCCCAAAGAAGTCATATGTTGATGATGACTCCACTTCCCACTGTAGAGATGGACTGTAACATATGGTACAACAAGAAGAATCACCGAAAGATGCCCTTAAATCAGGAAAGGAAGAAAATGAGGGTCTAGTCATGTTTAGCAAGAGTGATACTTTATGCAGCAACTTTGGAAAGACTGGACACACCT
Organism: Suaeda aralocaspica; assembly: GCA_016808085.1. Lineage (NCBI taxonomy): Eukaryota > Viridiplantae > Streptophyta > Magnoliopsida > Caryophyllales > Amaranthaceae > Suaeda > Suaeda aralocaspica. Next base: position 2,813,344 of record PYUH01000055.1, on the reverse strand, counting down.
CAGAGAAATGTTGGGCATGTAAGGCTTGTGGAAAGTCTGGCCACACCTATGAGAAATCCTGGACTGTGATTGGTTATCCAAATAGAAATGCAAAGGAAAGGAACCAATGACAAGGAACAACTCAGGAAAGGATACAGTTCAACAGCAAAAATGGCATACATAGCAAGAAATACAATACAACAAGCATGTGAAGAAAGTGAGATCAGATAATGCTTGGGAATTTGATGATAAGAAGTGCAAGCCATTCTTTACAAAAGTTGGCATTATACATGAAACAAGCTGTGTGAGCAGGCCTCAACAAAATGGTAGGGCTGAGAGGAAGCACAGAAATTTGCTAGAGATGGGAAGAGCCTTAAAATTCCAAAGTGGCCTTCCTGCTCAATACTGGGGTGATTGTGTCATGACGGCTGTCTTCATCACCAACAGACTGCCATCTCAAGTATTGAACAGTGTCACACCATTTGAGGTATTACATAAACTTCAACCTGATTATTCTAAGTTGCGATGTTTTGGTTGCTTAGTAATTGTTGTGAATGTACCCTGACAGAAAGCATGATAAATTTAAACCAAGAGGTGTCCCATGTGCCTTTCTGGGATATCCAACTAAACAAAAAGGATATAAACTGCTCAATCTTCTCACTAATCAAATCTTTATCAGTAGAAATGTAAAGTTTTATAAACATATTTACCCATCTCAAGTATTGAACAGTCTCACACCATTTGAGGTATTACACAAACTTCAACCTGATTATTCTAAGTTGAGATGCTTTGGTTGCTTAGTAATTGCTGTGAACCCTGACAAAAACCATGATAAATTTTAACCAAGAGGTGTCCCATGTGCCTTTCTGGGATATCCAACTAAACAAAATGGGTATAAACTGCTCAATCTTCTCACTAATCAAATCTTTGTCAGTAGAGATGTGAAGTTTTATGAACATATTTACCCATATCATGTTTTCAAATCTCAAAAGGAAGCAAGTACACCATTTTCACAACAAAAGTTTCACATTAATGATGATTCATTCTGTGACCTAGATATAGAAGAGCAAGATAATGCAGTTGATTCTGAGGACCAAGATGATATAAATGCAAATAATAATGAGCATATAACTACTCAGTCCTCAGGTCACTCTGAATCTCTCAGGTAGTCTGCTAGAACACACAGGCCTCCTGTATGGCACAAAAACTACTACACTAACTTTGCACAGTTGTGTGAGTCACCATCTAGAGCACTTAATTGTGTTGACACCCCTATGAGTTCAAATTTTGCATATTTTCTGTCCCAAGCCATACTGAACAGTGAACCTAGAACCTTTAAAGCTGCCATTGCTCAATCACATTGGGTGCAGGCAATGAATGAAGAGTTGAGTGCCCTAGAACAAAACAACACATGGGTAATCACTGAGTTGCCACAAGGAAAAAAGGCTATAGGATGCAAATGGTTGTACAAAACCAAATACAATCCAGATGGTAGTGTGAGAGATATAAGTCTAGACTTGTTGTTCTAGGTAACAGACAACATTATGGAATAGATTATGAGGAGACTTTTGCCCCAGTGGCCAAGTTAGCCAGTGTTAGATCTTTCCTAGTTGTTACTTCAATTCAAAATTGGTTTGTACATCAAATGGATATTAAGAATGCTTTTTTGCATGGTGATCTTCAGGAGGACGTGTACAAGAAGATGCCACCAGGGTGCCTAGGTATGGGTCACAGAATGCAATTTATTTCTCAGGGGGAGTTACCTGTTTCTGCTCCACCAAATCAGGTGTGTACACTCCTCAAATCCTTGTATGGATTGAAACAAGCACCCAGACAATGGTTTGCTAAGTTGAGTGGTGCACTGAAGAGTTTTTCTTTTAAGCAATCAAAATGTGATTACTCTCTCTTTACCAAGGTGCAGGACAACATTTTCACTGCAATACTTGTGTATGTTGATGACTTATTGATAGGAGGCAATGATCTCAAAGCAATTAATTAAGCAAAGAGCTTCCTCTCTACTCAATTCTTTATGAAAGACCTTGGTGAATTAAGGTATTTCATGGGTATAGAGGTTGACAAAACAAGTCAAGGCATCTTTCTGTCACAGAAAAAATACTTAACTGATGTTTTCAAGCAATACAATTTACTTCACTGCAAATCTCTCAAGCTTCCTATGGATAGTCATGTGAAGCTAACTGCTGATATAGGTGATCTTCTTCCAGATATTACACCATATCAACAACTCATTGGCAAGTTGATCTACTTAACTCTAACCAGGCCTAATATAGCCTTTCCTATTCATGTTCTAAGTCAGTTCATGCACAAGCCAGCTACAATCCATTTCCAAGCTGCAAAAAGGGTCTTAAGATATCTCTCTAACTCACCTGCTTAGGGAATTCTCCTAGCTTCAACTTCTGCAGCAAAGTTGACTGCTTATTGTGACAGTGACTGGGCAGGCTATCCAGTCACCAGAAGGTCAACATCAGGTTTTTGTCTAATGCTTGGTCATTCTCCCATTTCATGGAAAAGTAAACGACAAACTGTGGTTGCTAGATCCACTGCAGAAGCTGAGTATAGGTCCATGGCATTCACTATTTGTGAGGTTATGTGGCTAAAACAAGTACTCAAAGATTTGGGGTTAAAGTCTCTTGGCTCCACTCCTATATTCTGTGATAACCAAGCTGCATTAGCCATCTCTGCCAATCCTGTTCATCATGAGAAAACTAAACATGTGGATATTGATTGCCATTTTATTAGAGACAAGACTCAAGAAGGTCTAATCCAGCCTACTTACATTCCTTCCTAGAAGCAATTGGCTGACATTTTCACTAAGCAACTCACTACTCAGCAGCACCAAGACCTAATGCACAAGCTGGGAGTGTGTTCTTCACCACCACCAGCTTGAGGGGGAGTGTAAGAAGAAGGTGGTAAAACCAAGCCTCTATGGACCTACGTTTTGCTCTGTTTGTAAAGTTCTGCCACTGGGCCAGCTAGGCCTGAGCACAGATCGGCTATCCGATCCGAAATTTGGGAAAATTAATACGTGTATCCTTATCATATCCAAAATTTTTGGATATCCGTATTTGATATCCGATAATTTTCGGATCGGATACTCCGGATATCCATTTCCAATTTTTCTTTGACAAAAAAAAGTATAGATGATTGCAGCATAAGAATACAATAAGACGATATAAGTACCAATTGAAAAAAAATGAATATGTTAAATCTTTTCCATTAGCAATCGCACAGAATAACTTAATTTTCGTAGAAATACTCTGTAAGATTTCTGAGTTTACTAANGTCACAGAAAAAATACTTAACTGATGTTTTCAAGCAATACAATTTACTTCACTGCAAATCTCTCAAGCTTCCTATGGATAGTCATGTGAAGCTAACTGCTGATATAGGTGATCTTCTTCCAGATATTACACCATATCAACAACTCATTGGCAAGTTGATCTACTTAACTCTAACCAGGCCTAATATAGCCTTTCCTATTCATGTTCTAAGTCAGTTCATGCACAAGCCAGCTACAATCCATTTCCAAGCTGCAAAAAGGGTCTTAAGATATCTCTCTAACTCACCTGCTTAGGGAATTCTCCTAGCTTCAACTTCTGCAGCAAAGTTGACTGCTTATTGTGACAGTGACTGGGCAGGCTATCCAGTCACCAGAAGGTCAACATCAGGTTTTTGTCTAATGCTTGGTCATTCTCCCATTTCATGGAAAAGTAAACGACAAACTGTGGTTGCTAGATCCACTGCAGAAGCTGAGTATAGGTCCATGGCATTCACTATTTGTGAGGTTATGTGGCTAAAACAAGTACTCAAAGATTTGGGGTTAAAGTCTCTTGGCTCCACTCCTATATTCTGTGATAACCAAGCTGCATTAGCCATCTCTGCCAATCCTGTTCATCATGAGAAAACTAAACATGTGGATATTGATTGCCATTTTATTAGAGACAAGACTCAAGAAGGTCTAATCCAGCCTACTTACATTCCTTCCTAGAAGCAATTGGCTGACATTTTCACTAAGCAACTCACTACTCAGCAGCACCAAGACCTAATGCACAAGCTGGGAGTGTGTTCTTCACCACCACCAGCTTGAGGGGGAGTGTAAGAAGAAGGTGGTAAAACCAAGCCTCTATGGACCTACGTTTTGCTCTGTTTGTAAAGTTCTGCCACTGGGCCAGCTAGGCCTGAGCACAGATCGGCTATCCGATCCGAAATTTGGGAAAATTAATACGTGTATCCTTATCATATCCAAAATTTTTGGATATCCGTATTTGATATCCGATAATTTTCGGATCGGATACTCCGGATATCCATTTCCAATTTTTCTTTGACAAAAAAAAGTATAGATGATTGCAGCATAAGAATACAATAAGACGATATAAGTACCAATTGAAAAAAAATGAATATGTTAAATCTTTTCCATTAGCAATCGCACAGAATAACTTAATTTTCGTAGAAATACTCTGTAAGATTTCTGAGTTTACTAATTTAGTATACTCAAAAGTCGAAAGTTTTTAGGAATGACCTCTATTTTTGGTGGATTCAATACATAAAAGAGGTATATGGTATCAACAAATTTCGAACATCCGGTTCGATATTGAAATTTCGGATATTCGGATATCCAAAAAAGATATTTGAATAAGTATTTGGTATCCACCTTTTCGGATCAGATATCCTAAAAATCAAATCAAATACAGATCAGTTTTTCGGATTTTTAGATCTTCAGATATTTTTGCTCAGCCCGGGCCATCCCATTTATTTTGCCTCTTGTTTTGTTAAAATCTTTCTAGGATCATGTGCATTCTAGTGTGGTCATGTGACTAAGAATATTCTAGTCTGATTGCTTTAGGGTATGATGTAATGCTTTAGATACCTGTAATGGTACTGATAGCAGCCAAGTTCTTTTTGAATGAATGAAATGAAAAACAAAAAAGATTGAGTCTTGAAAAATTGCACTGCTTCAATGAAGAACACTCAGAAACTCGACTGTTTTCAGTAATTAAGTTTGAGCACGTTTCGAATGATGACAATTTGTTGGTGGCAACATTGACGGTGGTATGAGGACGGCAATTAAGCCCCTCAAATGTCCCTAAAGGCTAAAACGTTCCCGCTCCATGACACATACACTAATTGACTTATCTATCCCCATTCCCACCAAAACGAGATAGGTACTCAAATGTCCCAAAACACGCCCACTCCATGACCCATACACTAGTTGATTTGGCTATACCCACCCTCACTAAAACATGATAGGGAGTGGGGACGTTTTTAAAGGCAAACCTGCACCATCCCCATCCACGAAACGACTCCAAAACAAGTACCCCAACCACTAAGGCTAACTCGTGCTTCAAACATGTATAATTGTATACTATTCTTTGAGAATCAACTAAAACAATTGATATGGTTATGGGATAAATTTTATTTTAATTTATTTTGCATTTAAAAATTACAATTTGTCTTTTTTCAAACAATTTTTTCTAAAAAATACAAATAATAATGGAACAAAAGAGAGTCCATCTTTTACGGAAGAAAGGAAATGCAATTAACTTATTATTACAAACCCATAGGCCATAGCTAAGCAATATGGGAGGGGAACGGCCGAAAGAACTAAATGCCCCTCGATTCTTTTCCAAGAGATTGCTATTTTCAGAGAATTTTAAGGCAAATAAAAGAGAGGCCATGAATACATGACTTGCATTTCATTATAAGTTCTTCATTCACATCTCTACAGGTATATAATCCAAAGAGTTCTTTCGTTCTTGTAACTAATTTCTACATTTTTTTTCTTTCTTTTTTTCCCCTATTTCAGAAGGGGAGAGGGGGGTTATCCATACAAACATATAGGCACCACACATTTTGGACATGATCCAGGAAGCAAATGACACTCAAAGCACAACATTGGAATAAAAACCAAATTAATACGGAGTAGCTCACTGCCATCAATCCTCTAAGACTGGCACAACTCCCCTCACAAGCTCCCAGCACTCTGCACACAAACACACCAACCGATATCGGAAGCACACGGAATTGAAAGATCTCAGCAACCAGATATGGCACAGGCTACTATTTTAAGCTGTTGTATTCACAGCAACTGGCCTCCCTCTGCCCATGGAAAACCCACGAGTGCCATCAGGCATACGTGGGCCAGGAGGCTGTTGTTTTGCTACAATAGGATGTTCGCCATTGACTGCATTGTTTATAGGTGGGGAGCCCACATGATGCCCCCTATTATTCTGGTGATGATTATGATGGTTCTGATGACCCCTTCCACGCCCTTTTCCCCGGGCCCGATTACGACTCTTTTTCTGGCCCCCTTCCTTTTCCAAGCTTAGCTCCTCTCCCTGTGCAATTACAGCAAATTGTGATTGTCAGTCCTAAGACAATAGGCCTGAATCTATTATCTGCAGACTATAATGCCAAGTTACCAAGGCTAGAGATTTAGCAAACATATACCAAATCCAAGATTCTACTAAGGCAAATGGTTTTCAAACAAATGATACAAATAAACCGAAAGTAACAAAAACCTAGTGTGTCACTGTGTCAGTTATACTAAAACGACTTTTTTTCTCTCAAATAAATAAAACAAAGAAAAAAAGAGACTGATTTATTCAGCTTAAATGTATTTGTTAACTGACCACTGGACCAGTAAAGACGATAATAGCTTTTTGATAAATCTTTATAATATATCAAAAGGCGTTTGAGACAACGTGAGTGCGCCACGTAAGCTCTATATCTTTCACCAGAATATCGCCACGTATGCAAGCTCTTGCCAACATTGCGCCACATGCGCGAGAATCATACATATACTCAAAAATGCAATGGTAACAAGGATCGAACCCATGACCTCTTTCATGCCATCCAACCTAATTACCAGCTCAACCAAACAAGCTTTGTTGATGTTTTACATCCATATTTTAAAATATATATTCTTTCAGTCGCAACCTTATAATCAATATAACAACTAATTGACTACAAAAAGTACAAGCACGGGTACTACATTCTTGATCTTTGTCAACCTCAACTCATATTTTAGATCAATGTCTACGTACCGAACTGCTAATCGACACGAAACTGATCCACAATTTTTATTGGTGTTTTTTCTCGGTCCAAATGGAGGAAGTAAATTGATTGAAAAGTAAACTCATATTTGGGGTTGATTTTAAATGCGAGTAATATTTTAATTTAGGAAGATTATGTATTCAATTTTATAAAATTACAGGAACCATAAGCTATAATAATGTTTTACTTTATCTCATTTCAAAAGAACTATGTCATGTGGCACACTCCAAAATATATGTGCCATGTAAGCTTGACATGTCATTTAACAAACTAAATTGTGCTTAGTTCTAGATTCATACACTTAATTCTCTTACAAATCAAGGTCATGCATTTACCATCTCAACTAACTTTGATTAATGAATGTAAATGTCAACATTGCATTATATATTCATTTCATTAAGTAAATTAGAAGTAAGATTTGTTTATTTCACAAGTATAAAAAATAAATATATACGAAGTGCTCCTATCAAAAAACAAATTAATATTAAGTAGAAAATTAAAAAGTAACGCCACAAGCATTGCCAGGCGATACTCTAGTTAAATTGGAAAAGGAGATGATACCTCTGTTTTTCATGGGTAAAGAAGTCTGTGTAAAGAAGGTAAACTTGCAATGTGTACATTAATTTCATTTCTTTTTTTGAAAAACAGAGGAATACACTTATTTTCAATTTTAAATGTTCCTTGCACAAAATTATTCCAAACTCATCAGGAATTTCCTTAAAAACAATGCTGCCTATAAGTTCAAGGAAAATAATTCTTTCAAAAAAAAAAGTTCAAGGAAAATAAAACTTAGTTCGAATAATTACTAGTGTAAAAACCCGCGTATTACATGTTCTATTTTAAAAGGAAGAAGTATTATGGGTTTTTCTACATGGTGCCCCTTGAGGTATTGGGTTATCTCCATTGTACCCTCCTAAATTAAAACTTCCACATGGTGCCCCTAAGGTTCATGGAGTTACCAAGCCATGCCAGAATCTCAATCTCAATTTGGTGGCTCATACGCCTTGCTCGTGGCCCATATTATTCCATTTTCCTTTGCAATTAAGCACTACGAGAACTATGGCTCAAACAACAAACAATTAACGTGCACTTAACATCCATGTAAAGACAAGGTCATGACATAGTAACTTAATGAACCTTAGGGGCACCACCTGGAAGTTTTAATTTGGGAGGGCACAACGTTAAAAATACAATACCTCAAGGGCAAGGGCACAGTGTAGAAAAACCCAAATATTAATTAGCAAACAATATAAAAATTATATTTTTTCATTTTTTAACATTTAATTAATACATCATTTTTTATGCATATATTATTTTATTATTTGACACTATTCACCAGTCCCACTCGAATCGTTCGAATCAATATTACAGCATATATGTAAGACAAAATATAATTATATGAGATCTTGTTAGACTCGTCTCAACGTAAAGATCATCAATATCTAATTTGCATAATTTTTTATCTCTTAATACTTATTTTATTGATCAATTTATCTTATTTGGTAGAATTATTTATCAATTTATTATCTTTCATAACATTGGCTAAATGTCATTTGATTTTTTATCTAATTTGTTTGAGGCATGAGAATTAATTAAATAAAAAAGTACTAAATTATCTCAAACATGATTAGTTTATAATGGATAAAAACCTACGTGACACTCCCAATGCTCTCCTACTCACTGAGCAACTTGGATCCATATGATGGTCAAGAATTAGTTTGTATCAAAATACAGCCTCTTTTTATATTACCAAACAAGCATACAAACACTAATTGTCCGGTGTTTTTCCTTTTATTTTAGGTTAGTCTTATGGAAAAATTTAATTAGCAAATAACAACACTTACATGTTCATGAGTGTGGACATCAGACTGTCCTGAAAGGTCTTCTGATTGTTTCTCATTCAGGTTTTGCTCAGATGTGGACACATCCTCTTCTTCACAAGTCGCTTCACCTTCATTCCCAGATTTCTTTCCTCGAGCTTGTGCAGTCTTGCACTAAAACCCAAAACAAAAATAAAAAAAAAGAAAAGAAAAGAAAAGATATCAAATTCATGGAATTACATGAAGACATCTAAATATACCAAGTTATAAAGCATACATGACACAAGGTCAATTGAATTAGATAATCTAACATCAATACCAGTCCGGCAGTCAATCATATTGATTAAAAGTTTATAACCTACTATGAAATTGATGAAGGTTTTGTTTTGCACATAACTGAGAAAATAATTTGAAAAGAGACTATCAAGGAAACACAAAGCAGATCATCAAAGGCTTGAAAGCCCAAGTGTTAAAGTCCGCATAAATTCTGGAGACAGCATAGCAGCTGCTTATAAAAAGCTTTGCAGCAGCTATTGCATATTAGCTAAGTGCAACAGCCATACTCCTCAATCAGAAATGCAAAATCATTTTATAATCTAAAATATAATCAGGGAACTATGGAAGTGGGGTGTTAGAAAAGGTATGCTATAACATTTACCCCATGTTTAAGCAGTGGACGAACTCTTAAACCATTCCTCCAGTCACCCTCGTCATTCAGCTCAGAAATCTAAAACAAGGAATCAAAGAAAATTAGTTTGGTTCTTCTAAGCAAATGTAGAAAGTTGGTAAACAAGTAAAATCCAACTTGAAATGCAGTCAAATTTCTTACCGCTTTCTCAGCTAGCTCAATTGTTTCATATTCCACAAATGCATGCAACTGCACAGCATAAACAAAATTGAAAGAACCATTCGAACAGAGATACGAGCTAACTCAATACTTTAAAAGAGTGGCAAAGTTAATTGAGCAGATTTCACATCTTTATTCTTTAACATTAGACTATTAGCCACATTGTTTAATTGGTGCCACCGTGCCACAGACTATCTACTGTCTTCAGTAATTGTTTAGACATTCATAATAATACATAACTTATCCTGTTATAGTGTTGTGAAGGACGTTGTATCACCTTTTAGAATTAAGATACAAATGCTTCAAAAAAGACTAGGGAATTTTAGCCTACTAGATATGCAATTACTACCATCGTCCTGTTCTGGTTGCGGAAACTAACAGATTGCAAAGCCATGGTCAAGAGAATAAACTTTCATCTAGACAGAAATTGAAACTAAATCATGTTTCAGCAGCAAATTCAATGAAAGAAGCATCATCTCAGCTTACATGCAAAAAATACCGAAAGAAGTTTGCCGAGTCCTCAATCAAGAATTGCGTTAATCTCCTAATGTTTTAGGAAGAATATTTATTATCAATTATATTACTTCATTTCCTAAAAAGGACGCTGCCAAGATTACAGATATTTTCTTTCTCAGGACATTTCTTTAGGGGATAGGAGGGTTTTGAGAGGGGCATTTGTTTTGAAAGTTATGGAGAAACCTACAAGTTTTTAATAAGAAGCAAAAAGAATTGTTTAGAAATTATAGGTTTTGATACAGATAAAGTATATAATTTCCTTTCGATGTCGTAAACAACGACTTCATTTCATTGCATACTGATATATTCTAACACTAATGAATCATTTGTGGCCACAACAAGAAGCTGGATAGATATAAAACTTGATCTCTAGATCTGTAAGTGATTCCAATTAGAATAAAATTAAGGGATTAAATGAGAATAAGACAAGTCTATTATCAGTTGCAAGGAAACATGAATGATTAGTATCACCTGATGTCCTGATATAACCTAAATTTACAAAGAAATAAGTCAAGAGGACAAGGCAGACATTCTAAAAGATGTAATTTAATGGCAAAAAAATAGAAACCTGTGTTTACCTTGTTGCAATAAAGCATATTATCATTTTTCGATGGCCTAGCTGCGGGAGAAGCACCATTGTTGGAGGGTTGAGGCTGACAGGTACGGATACTCTTCACGCTGGAGAAGGAAGAAAGAAGTCAGTAAGACTGATATTTAACCAGCTAGTAGGAATGCTATTGCTCTCATTGTCATTCTTTTTCTTTTATGCTTCTAAATCAGTTATTAACCAAAATACTTCTTGCTCAACTACTATTACACACTCAAAGATGTTCTTGTAAGGATCTTTAAAAAGAGCCTCCAGAGTTCCAGACTCTACATCTCCAGGTTAAGAGTAAGCTTAACTCATCTTAATCCAATGTTAGAGCAAACTTAATTCATATGATTCTAATATTTTACTATCGAATAATCTGAACTAATCTAGCCTAATATAAGATTAGCTTCTCTAGACATCAAAAGTTGGCAATGAGGTTGTAACAAATAAGATATTCAGTCCCAAAAAATTTCCCTAATTCGTTTTTATATACAGTCCAAATTCCTATTTGCAGTTGTCCTAATTTACAGGGTAAAATCAATGATGCTGATCAATATGCAACTGTCATTATCCACATAAATCTTCATATTGAAATATTAATTCAGCATAAAATATTAGTCTATTAGCTTATCATTACGCTGTGCATTAAAATTTAAGATTTTTCATACTCAAAGTTGAAGCAACTTTTGCATACCAGGTTCCTAAAACTATCTATAGTAAAATAGACTTGTTGTGTTGCCTTTCTAATTAAATATTAAGACTCCAGAAATCAACTCATTTTCGTAAAACTCCATCAAATTTCCCCCAACTAAGTCAGAGGAGGTATTCCCAAGATTGATTTTCAATCTTGCTAGCAATCAAATGCTACTGTTAGGTTCTAATTTTGCTTCAAACATATACCCAGCTTTGAATTTGGACAAATCAAACTATCAAAGGCATATTTTATCATACTGTTCCGTTTTGCAAGCTAAATTAGAAATCACCAAGAGTCATTGTAGAAACCAGGTAACAAAAATTGGAATGCTTACCTCCCCACGGTCGAGAAAACCTTCATGAGATTCTGGTGACAATGATCCTCAGGTAAATTCTCAGCCACAATTATGCGAGCCTATACATGAATGCATGTAAATACGATTTCAATGAAATAGCAGTTGCTGCAGAAACTAAAGCAAAGAAAAAAAAAGGTTTTTTATTTGACAACTTTCTTTTAGGACGTATCAGCTTATACAGAAGTCCCAATGGTTTGTAAACAGCTTGTTATATAGAAAATTATGGTACCATACCTGCAGCTCTTCCATATCAGTTAAAGGGTGCAAACGCTTCACTTTCTTCCCATCCTCACTTACAACCTAAGAAAGTGGCCAACAAGAAAGAACAGTCAGATTGACTTGAAACAGGGTAGATTAAGAAACAGGATACATTAAAAACATTGAATGAAACAAAAGAAAAACAAAACAATAAAATAAAACTAAGCTTTCAAAAAGTAAATAAACTATCAAGAGAGAGTAGGACTTACAAGCTTAGTTGAGTTTCTTAGTACAGCTGCAAGCTGAGCATTACTGCCGACAAGAGCCTTAATCTTCTTAAACGATGAAACCACAGATATTGGTACTACATATGGATTGTAACCAGAAAAATGTCACAAGTAAAGAACAGCTCATCTAACAAAAAGCTTACACAGTACAAAAAGATGGTTCAAGTAAAATTGTATAACATATGAGTATTTGCAGTGAGAAGAAGCTCTAACTAACCCAAATACTCAACGCTAATGGTTTAAAATTGGTGAAAATCAGCTAAGATCCATTATTCCAAACGGAAAAGGACAGTGCAAATTTAGGAGAAGATTGTAGAACAGAGTGTGCCACCAGGTTGAGTCGAATCAAAATACAAATGTACAGTGACAAAAATAAAATGGGTTTTGGAGAGAAAGAAACTATATACTACCTCTGTTTCAAATAAAATGCAACAATAAGACATTTTTCCTCATTACTTTGTGTCAAATCCTTGCATTTTATTTGAAACAGAGGTAGTATATGAAGATTACAATTTGAGAAAAAAGAAAGGTCCCAATTCCAATAAAAAATTTAATATAGTATACTCCAATGTCTTCTTTTGTTAATTAATTCCCAAAGAATCACAGATACAGAAACCTATGGTAAAAAGAGAAGGTGAACTGATGCAATCAGGTGCTTTAATGACATTTTTAACGAGAAAGAAGATTTCTAACAATTAAACATGGGCAAGGATCCCATGTAGTTGGATATTAAACCGTAAAATATACAAATCAAAACTACCAAAGAAGTAGAGTGAAGTGAGTAGAAAATTTATAATTCCTTAGCACAGAAACAAAAGGTTAGAGGTCATATGCAACATAGATAACATTGACAATTTACATTAGAATATAATTCTTGAAATATGCCTCTAAACAAGAGGCACTTAGGGGTGACAAATCAGCGGAAAATTATATCAAAAATAGATAAACACTTCCAAATCAAAGTATAGGTGTATGGGGTTCACAATAAAAGAAAATTAGAATTATATTTCCAATTGACTTAAGATAATTATAATATATATAACAAGTCTCCGATAAGACCATCAAATATTTATAGATTTTCTTTAACTATTAGATTTATTAATTTAATTAATACATATTTTTTTATTAACAATCTAGTGGTTTTACCAAATAAGACCGTCTTATATAAGTTTTCGTATAATATATAAGTAGATTAAGTAAATTCTCAGTGCAATAGTATAATTATTGCTCACCATATGTTAGGATTAGACCCAACTACCATATCTATAGTTCTATACAAAAACTATAAAAATATCCTTGTATATATATATAGGATGACATATTGACAATGACATCATACAGGTAGCTTTGAATGTGAAAATGAAAGATGTAGTAAATCAGAAAGTAGCACAATTATACCAAATCCTTCAGGATCCTTGCTGATGAACCTTATTAGATGATCAGTAGTAGCCAGGTTCACATCACTGAAGTAATACTCCACCTAAAGATAATACATTAGTTCAGTTAAAACCTACAAGAGAGATAAGATTGCTCATAGCATATACAAGGAGTGAGGAGTCAAAGAGAGGTGACAATTTTCTTCCGCCAATCCTCCATATAAATATAAAAGATGATATCAATTACTCATACATTGCAAGCAAAACTCCTTAAGGCTGGTACCAGATCCCAGCCCTTTTCTGTTTTACCCATAAAAAAATTTTAACATCTAACAGCTAAAAAATTCAGCTACTGTCAAAGATTTTTTGAAATGCAATATGCGGCTTTAGTTTCTTTTATGCGTATATGGGAACCACAAAATGAACATAAGGATAAATATTGAATTGAAAGTTACATTGACCAACGGCCTCATGAGCAGACAGCTAAATACAAGAGGAAGTGAAATACTAAAACTACCATCTTTTCTCAAACTTATAGCAATAGATAATTCCCCTCTTTCCGTTGGCAAAAGGTATTATACAATAAGACATCATGAACACCCAAACCAATCAAATCCTACAGTCTGACCCATACCAAACATCCTAGCCTAGTACAGAAGAGCAGCTAACTGCCTAAACACTACTACCCATGTCAACCTCCTATATACTACCAAATTGGCTTCAACAGTTCAACAACAAATTGGTCATCTAGAAACAAAAGAGGCCTCTATTCCAAGCCCTCACCCCCTTCCTGCCTAGCCTTTTATCACAATTAATACTCCCTCCGTTTCACAATGTTGATTACGTTTCCTTTTACAGCGTATCCTTTTGTTAGTTACATTTAGAATCTCTCTTTTTTTATCTATTTATTTGGAGCATTTTGATTGGTTAATAGAGTTGCAAAAAAGTGAGTCGTTACTTTAGAAATTTTTTAATGAGGAAAAAATTAAGTACTTTGCTCTTTACAAGTACTTGAATCTTGCTTTATTATGTTCCCACTATCAATATCCTTAATTCACGTGCATGATACCAAACGTAACTAACAAACTGAAACGGAGGTAGTAATTGCTATATAGTAACAATGATGTGGTGAAAATGGAAATAGTGAAGTTGACAAAGTATTTTTTTAGAAGAGAGAAGAAATGTGTGAGTAAAGCAATCATAGATTGGTTGAAAATAGAAAAACTGGACATGACCCTATTACACACTAACACACCTCCATTCAAATTCTAAGAGAAAAATAGGTGTGCATGGCTCTTATATAATTAAAATTAATGGTATTAACAATGACATTATGCCAATACGGCAAAATTTTACATCATATTACGTATACAAATTGATTGACAGGTTCTTCCTAGCACACTCAAGGAAGAACCTTTCAATCTAATTAATGATATACATAATCAATTAAAAAGCAAAATATAAAGGCTGCAAGCTAGTGAGCTCGTTTAACAAATAATCTATTCCATTTACCAACAATAGCATCTCAACATACTGGCATTGCAAAAAAAAAGCCATTGGTTCACATCTTCTACGCCTCTAGCTCAATCAACCAGTTTCCTCATAATTGTATTTAAGTAGTATTGCTACAAAAGAATTGCTACGAACATAAAAAAGAGTAAAACAATGGCCCTGTCTGGGAGCTATGGCAGTTAGCTGTTATTGTCTTAATTTGTTTGGCGTAAAAGCGTTTAGTAAATAGTTTTTAGATGATAACCAAAAAGCTAAAAGGTCTTATCATGAGTTTTTAAAATTATATAAAAAGCATTTTTGAGGCAAAGAGCTTTTTCAACAAGCTATTTACCAATCAATCAATCAGACCCTTAATCCCGAAATTGGGGTTAGCTACATGAACCAAAAATAATCATTCCATGCGGTCATCCACATAATTTTTCCTCCACCATCCCCTGCGATCGAGAAATTCATTCTTCTGTAAATCTAAAAGCTTCATACCCTTTCTTACCCCTTCCCATCGAGTCATTTTCGGTTTCCCCCTACCTCGTTTGAGATCTCCATGATCCCACCCTTCCACTTGTTGCACTGGACTCCCTCGCGTCTCTGTCACACATGTTTGAACCAACGCAAGCAATTTTCCCTTAATTTGCTAGCAATGTCTGCGACACCAATTTTTCGGCGTATGACTTTATTTCTGATTCTATCCCTTAAAGTGTTCTCGCACATCCATCTCAACATCCGCATCTCCGTAACTCCTACTTTTTGGATGTGCTCCTTCTTCTAAGCCCAACATTTTGTATCATAGAGCAACCCTAGTCTTATGGGCAGTCCTGTAGAATTTCCCCTTCAACTTTTACGGGATATTTTTGTCACATAACACTCTCGTGGCTGCTCTCCATTTAAGCCACCCAGATTTAATCCTATGTGACACATCTTGATCAATATCACCATTCTTTTGGATAAATGACCCGAGATATTTAAAACATTCTCCCATATCTAGGACTTTTTTGTCCAACCTCACCACCGGATCACTTACCCCCCTCTCAGTCCCAAAGCGGCATTCCATATATTCCGTCTTACTCCAATTTAGCTTAAATCCTCTAGACTCCAACCTTTGTCTCCATTGCTCTAATTTGGCATTAACCCCCTCTTTAGTTTCATCCACCAATACGATATCATCCGCAAACAACATGCACCATGGTACTTCATCCTGGATTGACCTTGTTAGTTGTTACTTCATCTATAACCACTGCAAACAGAGAAGGGCTTAACGCCGACCCTTGGTGCAACCCAATTGTTATAGGAAAGTCTTTAGTCAAACCACCACAAGTCCAAACATTTGTGGACACCTCTTGATACATATCCTTAACATGGTCAATATACCTTCGTGGTATACCTTTCTTAATCATTGCCCACCAAAGTACATCTCTTGGAACCTTGTCATAAGCCTTCTCTAGATCAATGAAAACCACATGGAGGTCCTTCCGCGCCCTATAGAACTCCATCATTTGTCTTAACAAATGAATTGCTTTCATAGTGGATCTCCCAGGCATAAAACCAAATTGGTTTTCGGAAATGCTTGTGCATACCCTCAACCTATATTCTATCACCCTCTCCCACAACTTCACAGTGTGGCTCATAAGCTTGATCCCTCGATAGTTAGAACAATCTTGGGCATCTCCTTTGTTCTTATAAACTGGAACCAAAGTGCTCTTTCGCCAATCTTGTGGGATCCTCAAAGTCTTCCAGATCAATCCGTTAGCCCATCAATACACACCTTACCTCCACACCTCCACTGGTATACACTTCTAATCCCCCGCGCATATTTCCATGTTAATTTCCTCCGCATCCACTGAGGAATCTCCTGTGACCCCTCCTTGACTCCTATTAAACAATCATCTAAGTACCGCCGCCACTTGTCTTTCATGTCCTCGTCTTAAACCAAAACCTTGTGGTTCTTATCTTTGACACACTTTACCAAACCAATAGCCTTCCTCACCTCCTGTCTTCGCTTTGCCATTCTGTCAATTTCTTTTTCTCTCTCTTTAGAGTCTAACCTTTCATAAACCTCATGAAAAACCTTTTATTTCGCTTGCCGAACTACTACCTTTGTCTTACATTTAACATCCTTATACTCTGCGAAAGTTTCCTCGATCCTACATTTTCCCAATGCCAGATAACAATCTCTTTTGTGTTTATTGGCGCTTTCACCTCGTTATTCCACCAAGAAGTATCCTTCTGCATCATACTCCTTCCCCTTGATTCCCCTAAGACCTCCTTGGCCACTTTATTGGTTCTTTGTCTGTGACCAAGCTACATCTATATCCGCCTCTCTATCCCAATTCGCCTCATTAATCACTTTCTATGTGAAAAACTTTAGCCTTAACATCCCTCAAGGTATACAATCTTATCCATAGCTCCCCTTTACTACATTTCTTTTTCCCAATCTCTTTCAAACGGATAGTCATCACCAATAGCCAGTGGGTAACCACACTCTCTCCTGGGATGACCTTGCAATCCATGCAACTTTGTCTATACTCCCTCCTTGTGAGCAAGAAGTCTATTTAAGTTGTATTTGCTCCGCTACAAAAAGCTATCAAGTGGGAATCTCGCTTCTTAAACCAAGTATTAGCCAAAATTAAGTCATACGAGTGGGCAAAATCCAATACGGTCTCACCGTGAGCATCTCTTTTCCCATACCCAAAATCCCCATGAACACTCTCAAGACCATCAAGACGGTCCCCAACACGCACATTCAAGTCGCCTCCTATATATAACTTCTCCGTGTGCGGGACACCTTGGACCACCTCACCAAGATCCTCCCAAAATTGTAGTTTCTCCTCCACACTTGGTCTAACTTGGGGTGCATAAGCACTGATAACATTAACAATCTCCTTACCACACAACAACTTCACTCTTATCAACCTATCACGCTTCCAATAAGTCTCGATTACCTCTTGCAAAAGCCGCTCATCAAAGACTACACCTACTCCATTCCTAACTCCACCATGATTCTAGTCTTGTTCAGCATACGCCACCTTATACCCTAAGATCAAGCACCGAGCTCCTTGTCCAGTCTACCTTGTCGCTTTGAAAGCACAAGATGTTTACACGTCATTCTCTTCATTACCTCCACCACTTCTGTTGATTTCCCCGTTAGAGACCTCACATTCCAAGAACCAACCCATAAACCAACCATAAACCCCTTCCTCCTTCGCTTTCTTGCACCACCCCTTACAATCCTGTGTTCATTTGACACCACCCCTCGACGGTGTGGCGCGTCGCTTTGGGGCAACGACCTAGCAACCCTTGCATATTTATCACTACACCTAAATTAGCTTGTTAGCAAAGCCAACCTTTAGCAGGTTTCAATAAGCTAAAAACACTCCAAAAGGCCAAACTCCCATTCACCTTTAATATAGTACAAATATTATGACTTTTAAACATAAAATTGCATTCACCTTTAATATAGTAGACATAGTATCAAAAAACTGTAATAGAAAGAGGAGGGGTGCTGGAAAGATGTATGATGAATAGTTTACTTATAGGAGGAATGATTTCAAGAAGATCGTTCTATGCTTCATATTTTCTTTAAGTAGGTAGTGATGCAGCTATAACTATTAATAAATAGCATCACTTGCTCATTTGCTGTAGTTGTTAAATAACTTTATTAGGACTTGGATTCTAGTATTGACAAACCTATTTTCGTAGAAGTATCAAAAACTTTATAAGAAATTGCATAGTCAAGAAGTGACCTATGTGGCTGACTTGTCAATGCTTAAATGGAGCCACGTGGTAAAGATCCATGTGGGATTACACCTTTTAAGGGTCATTTGGTTCAAATAGTCAAGGGATTGAGCTAAGAATTTCGAATGAGCAAAACTTATACCTTGTGTTGGGTATCTTTTAGTAAATTGCTAATCCAAAACCCATACCTCAAACATCAAACGCCCAAAGGTATAGGGTTTAAAAATCTAAAGGAGGAGGTAGGTTTAAATCATACACATTCCTCCAGGGATTAAATAAGGAAAGAAAAACACCTACTATTAAGAATTAAGTTCCAAATCAGCAAGTTTTTCCAAAATGTCTTTATAGACTTGCTTACAAAATGTGTTTGCAAGCATATAGGACTAGGACTTAAAATGGAAATATGAGAGATGGGTAGAGCTTAGGAAGGGAAATTTTGCATACTTCTTCCATTTATGTGTGGTTCTAAGTATTGTTTCACTCATTGGTTTTAGTTAGTTTTTGCATGTGTGCTAATTGTTGCTAAGTGTTGTTGAATTGAGTTTAGAGTTATGGTTGTTTGGTTTTGGAGATTCACGATTTTTCTAGCTTGGGAAAAAAATGCTTACCCTTATTGAGTAGGGGTTTTCACAAAAGACCTTATGCCACCATTGAGAAAAATTGTAACCGTATTGAGAGATGAGCCAATTTTTGCATGATAATGGGTTAAGTTGCAAAAGTACTTCTCTAAGGTGACTACTCAAAACGATACAGGAGTGTATGGATACGAGGACGTATTGGGTACACCGTTAACCAAATGAGTAAGGCAAGCAAGATACATGGACAGTGTTGACAAACACCGGGGAAGGCTGAGAACACAACTCAAGTACTCAAGCACATATTCGAACTCTAGATCTAGAAATCGAAGGTACAATTGACTACAACATAACGTAAACAGATGGGGCTTTTGTTATCTTATAGTCCATTTAGTTTAGTTTATGTTATGGAAGTATGACACTTTTCAATAAAAATGTAAAAGTATGAAAGTATATAGAATAGTAAATCTACAAAATCTAAAAAAATCTCCTATTTGGTTCACCCCGTTACAAAATAAAATTGCAAAATAGGTAATTTTTTTATAAGATAGTTCATATATTGTATAAAATTCTATAGGTTTTTTCATCACTCTTGAGGGGAGAATTGTGGAAAATGGTAAAGGGAAAGAATACAAAACAAGCTAAAAATTAAAGAAATTATCCGATTTAAACAATCTAATCCACATTTCCTCACTAGACTACTTCAACCAAAGACGCTAAATATCTTACTCCGGTATAATTATACCCTAGCATAAAACAATATTAACAATGACATTCAAAGTCCCTCCACATGAAAATAATATATTATACTGAAGCCATCGTAAACATATGAAAGATTAAGTTATCTTACTAAATGAGAGTTCATTGTTGCTTTATTAAGAAATAATATCAAATCGGTTATATAGCTATCTTATGAAGCTAGTCATCAGGCTCAAATAACCAAAAACATCACCAAAGAAGATAACCTTTCAACATGAATTGATAATAGGGAAATATCGTCCCATATTCACTTAACACACAATTTCAAACATAGAAAGAAATCATACCATCACAAAGGACTTAATTAATGCAACGTTAAAAAGATTTCCACATTTCCATTGCATGGATTGTGCAGTAACAAAGCCTTGCAAAATTATTAGTTGGCAACACAATTTTGGAAACCCAATATGATTAGCTGTTGCATATAAACTATGACATATCAATATATAATGCCAGCTAAGAATAGTATCAATAACCAACTTAATGAACGATTTCCAAATTCAAGAAAGTCATAAACATGGAAAACACCATCAAGAGCTTCATACTACAGCTCTAACTTAAGTTCAAATTTCCTCTACAAGCAATATTTTACAAATTCCTAATTATAACCACTAAATCATAATTGCACATGCAATCATCATCCTCCCTTTACCAATCAAACTCCATACCAATAACATAAAAATTTAATCAAGTGCCTAAGATATGGATAAATAAACTAAGTTTCAAACAATTTCATAACCAATAGAAGGCAAAAACATTAAGAAGCAGCCAAATAATGAAGTTAACACAACAATATTACTATAAAAGAACTATCATACAACAAACCAATACAGAGAAGTTATCACATTGCATAGTCATTCATAAGCATTCCAATGTGATTCACTTTGTTGGCAATGATATGAAGTTTTTTTTTCCGTCTTAACGACATAGAAACCTCCAACGCCAAAAAAAATATGTGTAACAGAAACCGGCCAATGTAAGGAAATTTTAAAAAATACCAAAAATATGCATATATACTTCTAATTTTCTAAAACTACAATAGAAAACTTTAAACATGAAAACTTAGCCGTAAGTGTTAGAAAAAACAAATCAAGTATGATCTTCTATAAATACGATTGTAAACAAAAGTTGTACATGCAACTCAAATTGCAGGTAATTATCACTTCAGAAACAATGCTTATAATCACATTGCAACATTAAGTTCATCAATCATCCATTAAATTTCAGAAACATTCCGTTATAGTCCAATTTCAGTAAATTCAAAAGTGAAGATGCATTATTTTCAGCATTTCAACCACAAAGCAAACTCTAAACCATGAATTTACTTCCAATTAACAAATCGAATCAACGAAACAAAAACCTACAAAAAGCTCTAAACAATGCCAAAAGAAATGTGATTAAAACGAACGTAAATGCGAAGTAAATAGTAGCAAAAACACACCTGATTAATGAGTTTCTGAGTCGATTCATCAGAAAGTCCATTATTATTCTTCGAAACGACAGTATTATTCTCCTTATCTTTATCCTCCTGATCACTGTTGCTTCCTCGCTGCTGATGATGCTTCCGATGATGATGATGGTGATGATCATTCCTCGGATGATGATGATGATGATCATTCCGATGATGCTGATCGTTGCGATGATGCGGATGATGATGATGATGATTCATGTGAGGCAAAGGCATGACAGGAAAAGGCGAGTTGACTTGCGGCGGAGGTGGTGCAGCAGGATAAACATGAACCATAGGTGGCGGAGGAGGCGGCGGAGGAACGATCAGAACCCTAGGATCGCCGGAGTTAAGCGGAGGAGTAGACGGCGGCGGTGGTGTAATCGACTTCTTCGGAACAAATTCAGGTGCTTTCGCATTGAGTTTGCTGGCAGATAAGTTACGAGTCAACGAGCTCAATGAAGCTGCAGCAGCTTCATCAATGGCGGAAGAAGAATCAACGGTGGTGATTGATTGAGATTGAGATTGAGGTTGAGGATGATCGATTTGAGGTGCTGATGATGAAGATGAAGAATCTAGGGTTTTTTCAGAGGTTTGATCAGACATTTTTTTTGTGTGATTTTTCTAGGGTTTTAGCAAAATTAAATAAGATTGAATTGAAATTGAAATGGATGATTGATGAAATTGATTGACTAAATCTTTCTTTTATTTTCCCCAAATATAGAGGGAAGAGAGAAATGGGGGTAGAGAGAGAAGTTAGAAAACTGGAATATAGGGAGAATGAGGTTTTATAAGGGGGAGAAGGAAATTGAAGAAAGGTGTGGGAGGGGGTGATGAGAGGGAGGGAGAAGGAGTGGGGTGGGACCTACTTTGGTTTGTATTGGATTGAATATGATTTCATTGGTTTTGCTCCGCTTGATTTCGACTTTTTGGGACCCACTGTTCCACGTCACTTGGATTGAGTTTTGCGTGATCAGTCACATGCTGTGGCCGAGTTTAGATTCTTCTCTCTTTGTTTTTACTGCATTTTTTATTTCATTTCATACATCAACTATGGTAGATGTATAAAGGGGAATTATAAAAGGGGTTTTCGATAATTTATGAATTTTTTTATTGGTTAAGACTTTTTATATAATTGAACTTGTAAACTAATAAGAATTTTTTTTTTTTTTTTTTGCAAATTAAGACCTTCTGCCTAAAGTTTGTTATAAGATTCAGATCTTAATACTATTTTTCGGTGACAAAGTCAATGAATTTGTCGTTGACCGGTTGCTTGTGATACACGAGGCATAAATTACCACTCTCCCACTCTCACTTCCCATATTACTCCTCCCAACTATCTTTTTATCTACTCCTCTCTTCTCATTCTCCAACAGCTAAAAAAAAAAATTTAAACCCCTCTCTCACTCTTAGGCTTTGTTCTCTTCATGGGATTACAATCCCGATCCATTCCATTCCATTCCACTCCATTCCAATCCATTCCATTCCCGGGTCATCCATTCCAATCCATTCTAATTCCGGCAATCCACTCTAATCCCAGCAATCCATTCTAATCCCGACAATATATTCTTGAAAATTTAAACCTTAATTAAAATTATATTCTTAATTAAACTCTTGGAAATTTAAATCTTGACGACACAATAATGTTCATAACAAATTTGTTTTTTTTACTACATTTTTGTTATATAATAATTTACCTTAGATACAATATCCTTACAAATAGATAAAGAAGTGCTTCAATTATCCGTGTATATTTCTTCCTCCTCTATATCATCATCATCTTGGAACCTCATATTTCCAGCACACGCATCTTGCCATATTTCATCTGCAATATTTGCACGAATGTCTCGCATTAACATTGTTCGTGTCGGATTAGTGAAATCTAAATCAGCTACACGTTCAATATTTTGGGGACCATGAGAAATTGGAATCCCTAACTTGTCTAATCGAATGAAATTATGTAAAGTGCATGTTGCCACAATTATAGCCAATTGATACGTTTCTTCCATTTGTGGCATCAAACTGAAATTAAGCTGAAATCAACAGGCAATTTTTTTTATTTGGAAATAATAATAATAATAATAATAATAATAATAATAATTTCAATGTTTAAAAATAATTACCATTGTTACAAAATATTAATAACTAATGATAATAATAATCCCGACAATCTATTCTAATCCCGGCAATCCATTTTAATCCATTCTAATCCAATCCATTCCATTCCAATCCAATCCATTCCATTCCAGCAAAATCCCGTGAAGAGAATAGAGCCTTATTTGTTTCTTCTCTCAAATCTCCACGAATTTTATCAAAACCTTAAAAATTTATTATTTTATTGATGAGAAACCCTAGAATTCTAATTCCTTAATCAATTTTTCATGTTTCTAAATCCAATTGCTAAATTCCTTGGCATGTTCCACCCAATGTCGTGGGGGTGTGGTACCTCCAAAATGCAATTGTGGTGTTCTAGTTGCAATTCTGAAGTAATGGACAGCTAAAACTCTAGGCAGAAGGTTTATGCGGTGCAAGTTCATGGATGTTGCTTTTGGAAGGAAATGACACTAGTACAAAAAATACAATTTGCTGCGCCTTATTTGCTGCGGTTTTTTGGGATTTTATAAAAACCGCAGCAAATACATTGATATTTTGGATAAGGAGTATTATTTGCTGCGGTTCTTTTGTAACCGCAGCAAATAATGTTTATTTGTTGCTCTATATGATTATTTGCTGCGGTTTTTAACCGCAGCAAATAGGTGATGTAGATTTTTTTTGTCTTTTTCTTTTTTTTTTTTCCGTTGGGAGTGTACTATTCTTTTTTTTTTTTTTTGTTTTTCTTTTGTTGTCCTTCGTTTTTAATTCGTCTTTCTTCACACTCACACTCAAACAACACTCCTCTCAAACACTCACACTCAAACACTCACACTCAAACCTAACTCCCATTATTGTTCTTCCTCAAGCAAGTTCGTCTTTCTTCCTCAAACACTCCTTCGATCTGAACTCACAGTGACAAACCTAACTCCCTCGATCTGAACAGTCCACAAAGACCCAATCTTCATCGCCCTTATCTTCTTCTGTCGCCGTTATCTTCTTCTGCCGCCCTTATCTTCTTCAGTCGGCGTCTCCTGCCTTCCTCGTCGGTCTTCGTCTTTGTTGTTTAGGTAATTTTTGGTTACTCTCATCATGGTGTTTTTCTCTAATCCTTCTTTGTTTGATTGATTAATTACTGTTAATTACGTGCTAATTCGAAGTTTTAATTTTGATTCATGTTTATTTTTTGTAGTAATATGTAATCATGGGTTAAAGTTGATTTTTGGGTTATCCTTAATTTCTTGAATTGTTTGATTTGTTATTGATTACTGTTAAAGAGGGTAAATTTTAGTTTTGTGGGGTAAAAATCAGTACTTTTTGAAGCAGAGGAAATGAATTGAATAATTACTATGATTTATATATAGTTTATAGTTTGATTTTGAAATGGGGTTTGTGAAATTGCTTTAGTTGTTAAAAAAGTTTGATTCTTTTGTTGAAGTATGCTAGACAGTTGTTTGCAATTGGGTAAATTTTGTGGAAAATGATTTTGGAAGAAAAGAATCAAATAGCTATTTTTGCATGTTGTTCAATTTAGTGGATAATCCTTTTGATTTATGGGTGTGAATGTGAAAAGGGAGTGAAATTCATATGATATACTCCGTATGATTTGTTTGAAATTCATATTAATTGAAATTCTGTTTTGTTTGAAAAAATTGTAATTCGTTTTGTTGTTTCTTATGACGAATTTATGGTCGTTTAAGGGTTTGGGTTTTTTGTTTCTGCTTCTTAGGATTCGTTTAAGTGTTGTTATGATGAATTTATTGTCGGTTGTTGCTAGAACTGTCGAAGTTCTAAAGATGCGATTGCTGTTTTCGTTGTTTGTTTGTAGGATGCATGTTTGTTCAAAAGCTGCAAATTAATTTATTAATTTCATTTAGACAAATTGGTGTTTGTTTGCAGGTTGCTAAGTGGTTATAATTGATCAAATTGGGTTTACATTATCAGAATTAGATAGTTAGGGTTTAGGTAGTCGAATTGGTTGAGATTGGTCGAATTGGTTATGGTGGTTGAAACAACTACTGACGACCAAATTGGGTGGCTAGTGTGGTCGAATTAGATATGTTGTTCGAGTTTGGTGATTATGGTGGTTGTGTTAGGTGGCTTGTACTATCAAGGCCATGGTGGCTATGGTGGTGAAGTTGGGTGGATATGATGATACCTTGTTGATGATTTTTGTTTCTCATTGAATAGAACTTGATTCTAATATCTGAACTATGTTGATGAGGCTGGTTTAAATTTTAAAGTAAAGACCAAAAACGCCCCACTACTGAATTAGGGGGTTCAAGCTTACCATTTTCAGGATTCTAGTATCTAGCCTTTGGAAGTATATGCAACAGCACATTATTGAACCCAAAACTTGTAGAAGGGCAGTTTTAAATGAAATTTACAGCCTTGCCTTTGTGAGATGAAAGAAGCTTGGTTCTATGCTACTGAAATAGCAAGTGCAGGTTGTAATTTAACTTTAATTTTTGATTTATTCAATTACTATAAAAAGCTTAGGAACCTCGAAAGTGAGTGTGCTGAATAAAGAGGGAGCTTCTTGAAAAAAGAATACAAAAAGTTAGGATTCTTATGCCATAGTTTGAAAAGTTTGACATTAAAGCATCTCCTATGAGTATTATGAATGCCATAAAAAGTTTAAGATCTAAGAGGGTGTTTCATAGCTCTCTTTTAGGATTCAAGTTAAGCCTAAACCTTTCGAAAACCTTGGAGTACAAAATTCTCATAGTTCAAATGTTGACCTATTGAAGTATTAATATATCCACCAACTCATAATCATTTCTGCCTATACTGACCTTTCTCTTCATTTTACCCACAGCACCTATGCACCGGCCCACCAGTTAACTTCAACCATTATGGCACCGAGTTCTTTTCACAATTAAACTTTTGAACGTGGGTTTGGGCTGTCAGAGTAATGTATCAATATCTTTAAGCCACTTATTTTTATAAGCTGTAGCGTGTTGGTCTTGTATTTGCTCCATGGTCAATTGGTCATATTATTAAGAGTGTACAATAAATTTTTCATTCCTTCACTTTCTAGCTGATCAGTTCTTCAAAGCTATTTGCATTACAGCCTGTGCCGAAAAATTATCATCTGATCTTAAAAAAAAAAACCAAACCATTTTGATTGGCATGATATTTATTTATTCTTTGACACATTTGATTATTTTACAAGCGATGTAATGTATGTAATATACAACGTCAAAAGCCTGATGATGAAAGCCTGTTGTTGCTGTGAATGCAGGGGTTCTGAATTGTTTAAAATTGTAATTCAGATAATGCTGTTTACTAAGGCTTATTTACTCTATATGCTTATCAGTGTATGTTTCACTTTAGGATTTCAATGCTGTTTGGACCGTTTGGTTGAAGATCCTTTGTGGATTTGCTTTGTTCTTTTACGTTTTAAAAGTTTAAAGAAGCTACATTTAGGTTTAAGGTTTAAATAGAATTTCGAAGTACGTGGTATCTTATGTTGGTTTTGGTTGAAAAAATCAAGGGTACACATAGTAACCAACTAAATTCAAAACTTGGAAACTCAAAATCCAGCTAAGCTGGAGCTCCATTTCAAATACTAAAGTCAAAACTCAAATCAGTATTTGAATTATACAGTTAGAAGAAGTGTACATTTTCATTCATTCACAATAAAAATTACCCATTACTAATCCTACGTAATACCTCAGCAGTGGGTGTTTGGTTCAACCCTTTCTAGTAGTATGGAATGGGTGTCGCTATTAATGACGAAAAAGATGAAAAAGTTGGAATCATTTACCAAGGGTATAGGATTCCACACCTCCCTTGTTAACATATGAGCGATGAACCAAACAACTTACAAAAAGAAACGGATTTTCACTCCATACTCTATGGTTTCATATTCTCATTCCATCCCATTCCAAGTTTTCGAACCAACATGCTCTTAGTCGCTACTCACAACTCGAATGCTATTGGAAAACAAAACCAACCTCCCAATCTAACAACTGTACATGGATTTTGAAAAATTCCTTATGATCTCTCACTACTACGTAATTTGCTTCTTCAATTATAGTAAGCAATTGCTGAACTGATTGTGGGTAATTAAATGTTTATTAAAGCAAGAACCACATTTTTGAAAGAATTATACACAACCATATATTAAATTTACTATGTTGTTGTACTGAATATCTTCAATTGTGTGTTATTAGTTGCACAAGATGTCAAAGGATCGGTCATGGATGTACAATTGCCATGATAAGGCGAAATTTGTAGAAGGGGTGTTTGAGTTTTGTGAGCGTGCAGAAGCATATTCACAAACTCAAAAAACCGGGGGGTTTTACTGTCCATGTTTCAAGTGTGCCAATGATCGTAAGTTTGAAAGTATTGCTGAGGTCAGGCTGCACCTACTTCTTCATGGTTTTCGACCTGATTATTATGTGTGGAGTTATCAAGGTGAGACAGGAGTCCATGACGGTCCTTCGTCGCGTGGTAATCATCAACATGATGATAGTAGTCATCAACATAACAAGGACTATACTCATGCAACCAATGATGATGTCTATAGGAATGATGATTACGAACGCGATGAAGCGGATCATAGAGTCGAAGAGATGGTGGAAGGCCTTGACAATGGACGAGGCTTTGAATCCATTTCAGAGGCCTCTCGAAAGCCTTTGTACCCCGGTTGTACTAAATTGACCATTCTTGTTGCTGTGATGGAATTGTTTAGTGTCAAGTCAGAAAACAATTGGACTGATAGAAGTTTCACAATGTTACTAGAAAAGCTGAGTGGCATGTTTCCGGATGGAAATGAGCTTCCTAAGTCAACTTACTATGCTAAGAAGCTGATGTGTCCATTCGGCTTAGAGTATGAGAGAATACATGCTTGTCCAAATGATTGCATATTGTACCGAAAAGATTATGAGTTGTTGGATAAGTGTCCAAAGTGCAATTTGCCACGTTATGACCGACAAGGGGCACGGGGTAAAGCTGGTCCGCCGTCCAAGGTTTTGTGGTATCTCCCAATAATACCAAGATTCAAGCGGTTGTTTTCAATTACGAAGGATGCTAAGAATCTAAGGTGGCATGCGGAGGGTAGAAGGGTGAAGGGTTTGCTACAACATCCAGCTGATGGTCCGGAATGGAAGACTATCAACAGGAAGTATAAGACATTTGGAGATGACAATCGCAATCTCAGGCTTGGGTTGTGCACTGATGGAATGAACCCTTTCGGTACTCTTAGTTCGAAGCATAGTTCATGGCCGGTAATTTTAACGATCTATAATCTTCCACCTTGGTTGTGCATGAAAAGAAAGTACCTTATGCTATCACTTCTTATTTCTGGTCCAAAGCAACCCGGTAATGACATTGATGTGTATTTGGAGCCCTTAGTTGATGACTTAAGAAAATTATGGGATGAGGGTGTTTTGGTGTATGATTCCCATGCAAAGGAGACTTTCACGTTGCGTGCAATGCTTTTGTGCACTGTCAACGACTTTCCAGCTTATGGTAACTTATCTGGGTACAAGAACAAAGGGATGAAGGCTTGCCCTATTTGCATGGACGATGGTGATTCTACATGGGTGGGTAAGTATGTTGACTGGTGTCATCGAAGATTCCTTCCACCTAACCACCCTTTTCGGAAGAAAAAGAAGCCATTCAATGGGATGGTTGAGGATCGTGTTGCTCGTCGTCCATTAACTGGTTATGAGGTGTATTCACAGGTTAAGGGGGTTCAAACCATTTTTGGGAAACCGAATGTCAACTATTCCGGGTTGTGGAAAAAGGAGTCTATATTTTGGCAGCTTCCATATTGGAGAGATTTACAAGTCAGACATTGTCTCGATGTGATGCACATCGAGAAAAATGTTTGCGATGCCATACTTGCCACCCTTTTCAACATTCCGAACAAGACTAAAGACACTAAAGGAAATCGGGAGTTCTTGAAACAACTTGGAGTTCGACCCGAGCTCTGGCCTCAGCTGAAAGAGAGTAAAAAAAGGAAGAATCAGGAGGAAGATGTACCATCACAGAAAGGAAAGGGGAAGGAAAAGGTGCAACAAAGTTCAAATGAAGAGAAAAAAACCTACTACCTTCCTCCAGCTTGCTACACAATGTCGAAACAGGAGAAGATACACTTCTGCACATCTTTATACAACTTAAAGGTGCCGTCAGGGTATTCTTCTAACATGAGAAGATTTGTGACTTTAGATGGTGAGTTGATGTTATCTAGTATGAAATCACACGACTGTCATGTTATGATGCAAGTGTTTTTACCAATTGCAATCCGTGGGATTTTACCTAAACATGTTAGGTACACCATCACCGAACTATGTTCCTTCTTCAATACAATATGTAGCAAAGCACTAGATCCAACTACGTTGGATACCCTCCAAGCACGTGTAGTTGAAACTCTTTGTAAGTTTGAGATGTATTTCCCGCCTGCATTCTTCGATATAATGGTCCACCTAATTGTACATCTCGTTCGTGAGATTAAGCTTCTAGGTCCCGTGTTCTTGAGATGGTGCTATCCTTATGAAAGACATATGGGGGTCTTAGGTAACAAGGTGGCGAATCCTGCAAGACCAGAATCTAGTATTGTTCAAGGGGTCATCAGTGATGAGGTCGGAAATTTCATAGCAGAATACGTTGCAGGTGCACATCCTATTGGTTTGCCTAAAACACGTCATGAATGGAGGCTTGATGGGAAGGGTACTATTGGGTCAAGAACGAGTTTGGCGAATCTGACAGTCCTCAACCAAGCTCATTTGTATGTGTTACATCATATGGCAGAAGTTCATCCTTTTCTTACTGAACATTGGCAGATCTTAAAGACTCAAAATCCCGGGATATCTGAAAGGGCATTGTCTAATTTGCATAATAAGACATTTATTGAGTGGTTTCACAACCGAGTTGTTGTGGACAATCTGCAGGGTGTGACTGAAATAGTGAAGTGGTTAGCTTATGGTCCTCGGGAAACCATTACAAATTACGAGGGTTATGATATAAATGGGTACTCATTCTGGACCACTTATCAGGATCAAAAGTCCCCATGTGTGCAGAATAGTGGTGTATCCTTGTTGGCATCATCAACCTTTTATGCTAGTGCAAAGGATCAAACTCCGATAGATGCTACGGTAATGTACTACGGCCAAATTGCAGAAATGTGGGAGTTAGAGTATTGTACCTTCAATGTTTGCCTTTTCAAATGCAAATGGGTAGATAATAATCGGCGTTCCGTAAAAAATGATGACCCGTGCGGTTTCACTCTTGTTGACATGACTCGAATGCGTGAGGGTCCTGAGCCTTTCATACTTGCGGGGCAAGCAAAGCAAGTTTTCTACGTAACCGACCCTGCTGACTCAAAATGGTCTATAGTGTTGCCGGGGAAACGTAGTATCCTGGGCATCGGAGATGTTGACGATGAGGAAGAGTATGACGCTTTTGAGGATTCTTCACCTTTTATGTGTCCTAAAACAAGTGTTGCCGAATCGGTTGCTAACGAGTCCAGTTACCTGCGTGAAGACCACGCTGAAGGGATAACTGTTGCTGAAAATTGAATGTACTGAAAATTGTAACACATTTAATTATGATATGCACATTTAAATATGATATACACATGTAAATGTAAGACATTTTAGTATGATATATACATTTCATTATCATCTCCAGGGATTTTGCGTCAATGATTTTGTAGTCGTTTTCAGTGATTTTTAAGTGATTTTATTTTTACTTTGTTCAACGAATGTTGGTATATTGTTATGATATCGGCTACAGATTTCTTTCATGTCCATTATTTGTATTTACATTGATTTGTGTTTGTAGGTTACATTGAAGTCCATGTGCAGTGACGATTCAATACGTACCGGTGATGAGTCAAGTTCTTCGTCCGACCCAAGTTTTGACCATCGCTTAGAGCAAGATCAAGGAGAGCCGGAAGATATAGAGTACGACAAATTCCTTCAGAAGGTAGAGCAGTTCGAGAAAATGGCTGACGAAGCACCACCAATTAATGAAGCCGAAACTGCAGCCCCTACAATTGTGGCTAGTCAGCCACAGCAGACTGCATCTCAGCAGCCTGAGTTCGCACCTGATCAGGCTGTTGTTGAGCAACCTCATTCCACACCGGATCACGCTGCTGGTCAGCACGCATCTTCTGCTGACATGGGTGTGACGAAGTCCTTGTGCAACAGGAGAGGAAGAGGTCCTTCTAGGGGTGTCAAGTCGACTACACCTATGTATCTCGAGTACAATAATGCTGGCCAACCATGCGGTGAGTGGCGAAAAATGTATGGGAGACATATCGGCATTTGTATGAGAAAGCTATCTATTTTGCTGAAGTGGGAAGACGTGGAGGATGGCTTGAAAGCAGCTATGTGGCAAGATACTGTGGTATGTCGTTGTTATGTGTAGAAGGACTTAATATTTATGGTTTAACTTGCATATTGGCTTAACTTTAATGTAGTATATGCTAAACCTTATGTGTTTTATGTAGAATTTGTTCCATATCGAAGTTGATGAGGCTAAGAGGCAACTTTTTCTCTCGGCCGTTGCGGAAAGATTTAGAGATTTTAAGTCTAAACTTGTGAGTGGGTGGATCACCAAAAAAAGGAAGCGATCAATGAAGGAAGCTAATAAGATGCCATACGAAATTTACCCTCACATATCGAGCAAAGAATGGGAGGCCTTTGTTGCAAAGAAAACAACTCCGGAGCAAGTAGTAAGTATATCACTAACCATCGTACCTGTTGTTACATTAATCCTATGTTTTACTAACCATCATTTGCCTTTTGGTTTGGACAGGAAAAACGCGCTATTGCTTCACAAAGTGCCTTGCAGAAGAAGGCCTATCACCGCATGGGGCAGAAACCTTATGAGCGGTCAAAAGATGATTGGAAAGAAGAAGGTTTTTATGAAAAGGTGGTGTCGTGTGTTGGTGACAAGGAAGCCACCTCTTCTTCATCTGTTACGGTAACCGGCTCAAATCGCGTAGTAGATTGGTACTGTTCTTTACATGCTAGAGATGCAAGTGGGAGGCGAGTGATTGTAGACCCTGAGTTGAAGAAAGTGGCAGATGCTGTGGTAAGAAAATTCGTTTCATTTTTTGCCATTTTTGTTTGATTTTTGCTGTTTTCGTTTGTTGTTTTTTATGTGTTCGTTTTTGCTATTATTCGTTTCATTTATGCTATTTTTCGTTTGATTAGTAGCTACTATGTATTTCATGCCAACTAATTTTGAGAAATCCTACCCATTCCTATTTACTTTGTGTAATATGAACATTGAATTAAAGTAGAACATAAAACGAAGATTCAATTAAAATAGAACATCAATAGTACTTGATTGAACATAATATGAAGATTCAATTTTGTATCTATAACACAGCTTGGAACGAACAACGAGGGTGAATCTCAAGGTCAGAATCCTACCCCTGCAGCAGGACTTCCCCCGGACCACGCAGGACGTGTGAAAGGTTTGGGAGGTGTACGTTTAGGTAAGCGAAGGGCATTTCCACAAGACAAGTCAGGAAGTAGTTCTTCAAAAACGAAGATCAGTCCAGAAATGGAAAAAATGGTGGAGGAGTTGGTCAAACAAAAGTTCAAAGCTCTATGTGAGAAGGTGGGAATTCATGATATAGATTCACCTAATGAAGATGAAGTTCATGACAAGTCAAGCCGGCGAAAACAGACTTCCCGAGCTTCAAGTGAGCCTCCCATTCCAGATGTGGAGGTAATGTTTGCTAACTTTTTTCATACTTTTAACTTCATTTTTTAATAGTTTACACTTTATTTTTTAGTACTATTAATTTTATTTTTTTATCATATGTCCTTCAACTGTAACACATTTTGCAGGAGGAAACACCATGCACATTGCTTCTCCGGGATCCACGAGGTGGAAATGGTGGTTTACTGGTGGTTGCATTTGGCCATCTTCAACCAACTGTCCAGGCCCAAGTCTCGCATCTCCAAGCTGTCGGTGTAGGCAACTGTAACGTCTCAGTTGATTCTATTGTTGACGGATGGGAAGATGTAATACTTCCCCTTCCGCGGCCAGAGTGGGGATTGAATACTTTGGGAGAAGCACGAGGGAGTTTCGTGATGTGGCCAAGGAAATGGGTGCGGTTTGCAGAAGAGGTGAGTAAAACCCTTAATTAAAATTGATTAATACTCATTTTCCAATTATCGTTTTAATCCTTTTTATTGTCGTTGTCATATATATGTTAATGTGAATAAAGGGGGGTGCTGAAAGAGAACAAGAACAACAACACCACAACAGAGATTCCGCAAAAGAACAAAAGGATGGCCCGAACAACAAGATTTCCTCGAAAGGTTCAAACAAGGAAGATGAAGATGAGGTGTACAAAAATGTGTCACCCGCGTGTCAGTGGCTACATGAATGCACCAAAGATGAGCCGGAAGAGAATCCTTTGAAGGTGTGGTTGAGCAAGGATCAATTCCACTACTTTGAGGATGCTGAGACATGTGTAACGAAAGCTGATGTTTATGATTTCCTCGTTGGGGAGATGTTGTCTTTGTCAGTGTTGCAAGCGTTCATGAGGTTACTGCTATCTCCGTTACTTTTTTAATTTTAAATTCCATGCTTTTCACTTACAAACCTAAATGAAGTCGATTTTTACATAACTCATGCATGTTCTATTTCCATAAGCTGCCTCTTTAATTGTGTTTGTGGTTGCTGTGTTGGCANTGTTGGCTGTTATTCTCAGCAGTGTTTGGTGTTGGATTGTTGTGGTTGTTTGTGGTTGTTTGTTGCAATTTTGGGGGCTCTGCAGGGTTGCAGCTGAGTTTGATGGCAGTTTACAAGTTTGGTATATTAGTGGGGATAGAAGTGTTTTGTGTTTTGTTTTGTTTGTTCTTGGTTTTAGGTTGTTGGATTTTTAGTTTGTAATTTGTTTGATGTATAGGTTGGTTTGTTTTGAGCTGCCTTAGCTGGATTGATTGAGTTTGGCTAAGGCTGGCTTTCTAGGTTGTATGTATACAAAAAAAATTCATTAATTTATATTAATTGAACTGAATTCGGTTTCAATAAATTGGGTACTAGCTGCGGAATATTATTTGCAGGGAGCGTGGATGATATTAGGAATTACGAGCGTAATTTCATTTTAGAAAAATATTCAAAAATAAAAAAAAAAAACTATTTGCTGCGGTTCTCCAAACAACCGCAGCAAATAACACCTCAAAAAATGGTGGGAAACAGGGTTATTTGCTGCGGTTGTTTGGAGAACCGCAGCAAATAATACCTCAGAAAATGGAGGGAAAAAGGGTTATTTGCTGCGGTTGTGTGGAGAACCGCAGCAAATAATCCTGTTTCCCACCATTTTTTAGGTGTTATTTGCTGCGGTTCTCCAAACAACCGCAGCAAATAACCTTATTTTTTGCTGCGGTTAAACCGCAGCAAATAAGTTTTTCTTATTTGCTTCTGCTATAAGTGCTGCGGTTCAAAACCGCAGAAAATAACCGCCAAAAAACCGCAGCAAATCTTGTTTTTTGTACTAGTGTGATGCCAATTATGGGAGTGGTTGGATGATGACCAACTTCTTGAAGCTAAGAGAAGAAGCAACTAACATCTTAACTTGAATCAATGAAGGAAACCATGACTAGCCCTGACCATGATAAGGCTAAGGTTTATTGTGAACTTGACGCTGAAAATGTGTTGTTGAAGTTTAAGCTTGAGTTGTCGAAGAAGTGAGTAGTGGAAGCAACGTGTGACCTTAGGAGCATGGTTGTTGTTGTTATTTATGCTAGAATAATTGTGTTATTTGTGTACTTGAGTAGTTAAGTATGTATGTGATGGTTTAATCGTTAATGTAATGTAGTATCTTACTTTTGGCTGATTTTACTAAGGATTATGATGAATGGAAATTACAATTTGATAATTGAAGTGTTCTTTATTTCTTGAATACAATTGTGTGTGCTAATTAGTAAGATTATAATACTAACCAAACACACTGCTAAGCTAAATGAAAAACACCATTGAGTCTGAATATAACATCAATTGACCAAGTTTCATTAAATGAGTTCCCGTTCATAATTGATGATTCCAACAAGCGAAAATCATGTCTAAAAAGTGGAAACACTGTAAATAAGAATTGTCTCAAGGCACATACTACATTACAAGGCACAACATACAACATTTATTTAGCCAAATTAAACAACACTGGGCATCATGCATTACAAGTACTAGCCTTACAAAATAATCCGTAGAAAGTCTTACAAAACGCTACTTTACTAGATTTGACAATATGATGATCAATATGAATCATAACTGAAATGTTTTTCAACAAATGGCTTAGATAGCAGAATCATGCTGAGACTGAGAGAGTTGGGGGCCCTCAATTGCATCTGTGGTTGTATGGTCAGCTTCAGTGTGATCCATTGTTGTAGCAGCAAATGCCCTACTACCCCTTGATTTCTTTGCCTTCGTTGGACAATTCTCCTTAGGAGGCCTTCCATGTTTTCCCTTTGGTTGCGGTGGAGCAGGGTAATTCTTGCAACTGGTCCTGATGTGCCCATAGTCACCATAACTCCCATATTTCCTTGGTTTTTTCACCCTCGGAACTTGAGCATCTTTGTCGTCCTTACCACTTGCTGCCTCATCCACTTCCTTCTTCCTTTTTTCTTGGAAGGTCTACCGAGCATCATCCTATAGGGTGGTGGGTCAGGCTGAGGGTAAGGTGTTCTCTCCCACTGTTTCATGCCAGTCATAGAGTTAAACACAGGTTCATATGTAAGAGAGTAAGCCTCTCTAGTGTAGGCTTGATGCACATAAGTTTTAGGATCTTTCCTCATTGCCGTTATGCACCTAAATGCATAACAACAACGGAAACATGATAGATCCCATCTAAAACACCTACATGTCTTCTCTCTTAGATTCACCACATATATGTCGTTGCTATGAGAAACCTCAAAGCGCTAATGGTTTGCAAAAATCTCATAGTAGGATTTTAAGGCTCTGCTACTTTTCTCCAAGATTCTCATGACTGCAGGTATGATCCTTCCTTCTCCAACATATTAAACTAGTTTAATATTTAATTCTCAACCAGGGCTGGATTTCTTTATTATTGCTGCTACATATTCCCACATTATTGAATTCATTTGTTCTTCCCTCCAAAAATTCGACCAAACTAGTTTTGAAACATATTAAACGAATTAAATATGGTTCAAGATGAAATTTGGACCAAATTAGTTTGTATCATTTGAAATTATGGGTCAAATGACCGATTTGGGCCTTATTTAGATATGATCCTAGAATAATCTCCCGCTCAATACACGTTTAAATAGGGAACAAAATGTACATTGATATTTTTTAAGAAAACAAATGTTTTCCGCACCTACTTAACAAAAAAAATATTCTGGTGCAAAAAGAATTTGATGACACATTAAAAAACTAGTTCATAGTATAAAGAATTGTTGCAAGAGAATAAAAAAAATTTATCCCTGAAAAAAAGGAGTGAAGAAAAAGTAAAAAATAAAATAAAAGGTGCACTGATAAAATATAAGGAGTAGCATTTTCACTTATCACTATTTTCAGGACTTGTAATTAATATGAAGTAGTTATAGTTTTTGAAGAAAAAGGGAATAATTTTCATGAATAAGCACGCCTTTAGTCCATTAATCCCAAATAATCCCACCTTTGAAAATTTTACAATTATCCAACATGTCTCCTCCGCACCCAAGTAAAAAATGACCTACTTTAGTTAGTTACTTAGTTAGTTTTTTAACCTTAAATTAGCAAATTTTCTTATAACAAATTGATATAAACACTTCATTAATTAATCTAAAGTTTAACTAACCTTCACAAGAAAATCACTTCCACCCCAACCAACTTGAATTACCACCCTCCATCCAACTTGAGCCACCACACTCGTGGCCTGTCCACCACCCACCCCATGCTTTGCGAACTTGACCTATCCGAAACATGACCACCCCACCACCCCCTTACTTTCTTGAACCATCACTTGCTTCGGACCACCCCATCACCCCCTACTTCAAACCATCCCCTTGCTTTGAGACCCCACTAGAAAATCAAAATCTGACCACCTCACTAGACATTCAAAACCTGACCACCCCTACATCGAAATACGAACCATGCCAGCCAAATTTGAAATTTGAACCACTTAACCATGGATCTGATTTATTTTCCCCAAATTTTTTTCCACTTCTTTTAGGTAGTTTTTTAGGGTTTTGAGGAAGGTGGTGGTGTTAAGGGGGTGGTTGAGGGGGTTTTTCAGGGGTGCTTGAGGAGTTTCAGTAGTGTTTAAGGGGAGATATTTGGTGGAGCAAGGTCGTGAGGGTTGTGGGTGGCTGAGGCATCCTGGAATGGTTTTGAGGCGGTTGGCAGGGGTGGAGGCTAAGTTAGGGTGTTGAAGGGGGTTACGGTTAGGGTGGTTGAATGGTGGTGGTGGAATAACTAATTTATCATTCACTAAAATAAATCTCCATTAATTAGAGGGTTTTAAAGGTTATTAGTAGGTAAAATAGCCTAATTAACTAATTGTAGAAGGAAATAATCTTGTAGTTATCAATTCTCTTAAGAATATTTAGCAAGTTTCTTGGGAAATCCATAGCATTATCTCGGATGTAAAGTAGGACCTCGCCAAGTTTAGATATATTTCAATTAGTCACTGTTTCAAATAAGCAAATTAGGCAATTGACTTTTTGACAAACTGAGGTCATAGTTTCTCTCATTTAATTTCATGGTTCCAAGCTTGTGATCCTTCTCTTTCTATCACCCTTCATAAGGATGCTTTTGGTTAGCTCCGATTAGAGTGTTTCGATTATTCTTACCGAAAAATAAAAAATTAGTAGCTAAAGTAATTTATTTAAAAAAAAAAAAAAACTTGATCAGGTTACCTATTGTATATGTACCCAGTCATTGTGTGCAATAGAAGAAAATCAAGTTGAAAAGTTGGGTTATTGTGAGATTTTCCAAAGGGGTGCCCTAGCCCCTAGGTACAATTGTTATACTATACTCCCATGAGTATATTCTCAATTATACTCTCTGTAACTAGTCTATATATACTCTTTATTCATCTTCTTTTTTCCAATTCATTTTGTTTGCCCAATTTTCTCTCTCCTCTATTTTCCATTTTCTCTCTCATCTTACCCACTCAAATTTCTACAACAAAACTTCAAACCTTGATTTTTCGTTGATAATATTTTCAGAATTTGATAAAAAAAACTTCAAATTCAAAATTAATTTCGAGCAAAATTAACAAAACTCTATCAACAAGAAGGTATGATTTTTTTTTCTTTTTGAAAAATATTGTAAATATTCACTTATACTGCATATTTTTTCTGAAATTGATTATTTCTTAATAGATTATTAAAAAACTTAATATTACGTATTATTTTGTTCTCATATTATAATTTACGTTTTTTGCTATGTAATATTCATTATGCAGAATGTAATATTCATTTTCCACAATGCAATATTAGCTTTTTCTGGAATGAATATTACCTTATGAAATTTGAATATTACATTGTAAATTCATTATTTGAAAGGTAATATACATGTTTTGTAATGTAATATTCACTTTTTTTGAAATCAATATTAGCTTACAAAAGTTAAGGAAACCTCTCTTAATTTAAACTTTGGGACGTGTTATTCATTTTTGGTAACTTACAATAAATATTAAATTTAACGTTTTTTTTAGGTGAAACTTTGTAAACAAGAATACATGCGAATGGAAGATGAACAAGGACAATGAATACTACATATTTATAAATGAATATCAAATCACATATTCAGAAAATGAATATTACTTGTTCAAAAAATGAACACTACTCATTCAGAAACGAATATTACACAATGAAAACAGAGATTATATGCAAATGGAAAATGATCAAAGAAAGTGAATATTACACATTCAATAATGAATATTAGACATTCAATAATGAATATTACACTGAAAATTGAATATTGCAAATTTAAAATTTTGAATATTTTACTCATTGTGATATGAATATTTTGCATTAGAAAATGGATCTTTAGTGTTGAAAAAAAAAATTTGGTATTCAAAATTACCATTGATGAACATTCACTATTATAACAAACTTGAAGATCCATAAAGAGAACGGATAATTCAAAAAAGAAGAATTTATGAATTTAACTATAAATATGACATGTTCAAATATGATCATAAAACTCTTCTTTAACTAGATTTGATTCATAGTATTCGAAATAAGAAGCATTTAAACAATTAGTATTAACTTTACAACTTAAAATATTACTTTCTGAAATATGAATATTACACTATGAAGAATGAATATTACACTTTGGAAATTGAATATTACACTAATGTAAATTGCAGATCAATTTTCAGAGTAAGTGCGTGTGAGAAACGCGCTCAGGAGCATATTGCCCGGGAGCACATAATAAGTTGCCCCTAGGTATGTGGAATCTAATGGAGATTTGAAGTTAATGGCCCAAAGGCCACAGGTGGAATTATGAACGTAAACTATTCCAAAGAAAATATGATCACATATAGTTTTTGAATGGAGATGAAATGTTAAAAGTTTGACCTATGTAAAGCAATGGCATCATTAGCAAAGTAATTAGTTATAGATTTCGTATCATATTCAAACCAACTTTGCCAAGTTCAAGCACAAACCACGAGAGAGGATGCGATCTGCGTCACCAATGATTACGAGTGGCAACTGAGGTAAGAGAGAACAACAAATCTGTGAAAAATTTTGTTGTTTTCTACCTTAGCCCTATGCACACATTGTCATCAGAATTATGGAAAACCTAAACATTCAATCACTTGATCGGTACCAAACCACACCAAGCACGGAACCAAGACTCTCTAGCATTTGGGAAAATAGTTTAAATACAATAATTGAGATTGATCACATACAAGTAAAATATTACAACAACTTAGTCCAGTAAACTAGCACTTGATCACGAAGGCATGCAACCTCTAGAGACTTGTTAAGTGGAGCTAATTGTATGTTGTGTCTTCCTAAACTTGTTTTTTATAGCTTCCCAAAATGCAGGAATTGCAGTATCATCTGGTACTTCCTTAAATGATGGCAAATAGTTTACATCCACTATCACATGGTCTCTTGTACCTTCCTGAATCTGTAAGCAGAAGATAACTACATTATAGAGGTAACTTCCTCCTAAGCAACAATAAAGCATGCCACTAAAATTATAGTGTAGAAAATCAGGAGGGTTTTGCTCCACTTTACCATTGGAACAAAAAAAAATTAATGTACCCAGCACCAAGTAAATTATACCCATTAGAGATTGACATTAATGTTTACCAAAATCCAACTCAGCGCCATAAAACATGGTTAATTATTTCTCTTGTGGGTATATTATCAAATGGGTAGACTGGATTTCTCCTGAACTTCCGAAAAACATTTTGTTTAAAAATTAGCAGGAAAGCACATAAACAAGGTCTTGAAGTACTCACAACTACATCAAAGCCAAAGATGGTAAGATCGAGCTTATTCCTTAGCCAATCTGCAGCATGTTTCACTAGCTCGAGGTCAACAGCTTCATCCCCAAACTGATTCTTGTCGGCAGTGGGTAAAGACTTCAAGCTGAGAAGGAAATCACCAAGTTAATGAATTAACCGTTAAGAATCAGCTTTGTACTCCATTGCCAAAAAAAAAAAAAAAAAAAGAATCAGCTTTGTACATGCATATTGATAGAGGGATTGGGGAATCACTACTCCGAATAATGTAAAGCGTACCTATCAAAAACTAGAGGCTTCACTTGATTTTCTGGGGACAATTTCATCAACACATCTCCATTTGGAGTTGACTTTTTGACTGCATGAAAGACTTTTTCACCCAAGACATAG
Source organism: Suaeda aralocaspica (assembly GCA_016808085.1). Lineage (NCBI taxonomy): Eukaryota > Viridiplantae > Streptophyta > Magnoliopsida > Caryophyllales > Amaranthaceae > Suaeda > Suaeda aralocaspica. The sequence goes on along the minus strand of PYUH01000055.1, from coordinate 2,771,699 downwards.
AATTTGAAAAGTGTGGATGAATGATCTATATATTCCTGCAATGTTCAGAGTCTCAGACTTGAAGTTAAAGGATGAAAGAGAACTGATATTGTACAAATATGATAATGGACACCTAGATTCTCGCTTTAGCAAATTTTTTATTCTAAGGTGATCCCTTACTAAGTCTATAAACCAAAGAGAGAATATCAAAACAGACAAAGACACCAGTAACAAACTTAAATAGTTGCATTAAAAAAAAAAAAAAAAAACTTAAATATCATATATACATTTACTTCATTGCATGGATATAGACTAGTTCTTAACATCCACTATCTACCCATCAAACTCCAACAACAACAACAAAAATAATTTGGGGTTAGCTAGACATGAATCCAAAAGTAATCGCAAGTCATCTGCAACTATTGACTCCTACCATTCTTCCCTATTCAACACCAACAACCACCCTCATCAAATTTTGTTGGTCTTCCTCTACCTCTCACATTCACAACCTTTGGCCACTTTTCAAGCCTCCATGTATGAGCAAACCATCTTAGACAATTTTCACTTGTCTCATCCTCAGCAGATGCAACCCCTACGTTCTTCCTAACAACCTAATTCCTTATAAGTTAAAACTCTTAAATAAAAAATAAATAAATAAATAAAGACAATCAAAACCAGGTTATTGGAAAATACTCACTCAATTTGATCAAACATTAACCAATGATCATTATTGGCATCAGATATATCAATAAGTTTGTTCCTCCTACTGCAACAGATAATAAATTGAAAAAGGGATGAATAGAAGAAATGACCCATTAAAGTCTGAAGGAATGAAAATGCATGGAAGCAGAGAGAGAGAGAGAGAGAGTAAACATAAAGGGGAAACAAAGGTAATAGGGATGGCTGGTGAAACGATACCTTGTTTCATGTCATGATAACAATGATACCAACCTCTTATCTATATTTTAGCTATCGTGGAAAATTATTAAATTAACAAAGATATTCGCTGATCTTCAAACTAGTAACTGGATTCGAGTTTGCTTTATGGGTTTTGAAGTTGGTTGGTGAAATCCCAGTGATTTTTGAAGACGAAGCTGGTGTAGTGTGTTGATCAAATGAAAACAACAGATTGAGTGTTGTACCCTTCCCCGCATTCATTGCAACTCTCTTCCCGCAGAATAAACTTGAAGAGAGGTCTAGAACAATGCTCAAACGGTTGAAGAAGACATGGCCTCAATTTTCCAAAAAGATTCTATGCATATTCATTAACCACCCCACTGGCTAATGCCTATCGCTAAAACGAGTAAAAGCAGTAGCTGAAAAATTCCATCCAATTTTGAAGCAGCAAAAAAGTTTATGCAGTAGCTGGCACATCTATAGCTCCTGAATATCCTCATAAATCGTAAAAAATCTTGCAATATACCGAGCTACTGATATCTAACCACGCCCCTCCTCCTCCTCAACTTTGACATTAGTAAATCTGTTTTTGCCTAAGGTAAGATTAAAGGCCACCTCTAGAAGAACAGATCCAACGGTACAGTCCAAAGTGATTTTCCATTTATTCTCCTCAACTCACATTACATAACTTGACTAAGAAATCAACAATGGCATGTCTATATTTGAGGACCAATTCAATCAAAAGCCTAAGATGATGGTTGAGGCCCAAAAATAGGTTTTATAATCCATCACGTTTCCTCACATGGAAGCCCCCTTCAGATTGAAATGTGTATGCAAAATGAATCCCACCATATCCAGCCTTAATATTCCACTTTGAAAGGAGGGTTGGATGAGATTCAATTCTGTAACATTCTTGTCAGTTGTCACTCACAACTCAACCAAAAGCAAAAGTTAATGCTTGAGGCCTTGGTTTATGTCTTATACTCTATCAATCTTTCCAAAATAGCTTTTCAAATTCTTACTACTGTTTTTTACTCCCAAAATTTTGAATAGCCGACAAATATTCAAACTTGGTGGTCACATTACAAATTTTCAAGAGTCAACTTCATTACATTTGAAAAGCACATTCACAAATATCATAAATATTTCTCATCCTCCACTCCAATGATTGAAAAAGCAGCATAAATTAAGTTGCAAAGACAAACTAGATTAGGATAAAAGAGTTGCGGATTCTTGCTCACCTGGATTATAGCTGGAAGGGGCACCTGGAGAACCTTATAATCTTCGGCGGTAAAGACAATAGCCTGTAAAAATACACGATATCAGGACAAGTGTAACTTGTCTTTGTGTAAGAAATAATCACCAATTATTAACTCCAAATAAGCACTATAGTGCCAGATTGCCCTTGGAAAACTTGCAGGCACTAGTCTGTCCAAATAGAGATTTGGGGTTCAGTTACCTATTTTCAAACTAGTTAAAAATAATGGACTCTTCAAAGAGAATTGCTGTATGAGGATGCAATAAGAGAAATTCATCCGAAGGTTGCCAAAATGTACTATAGAAAGATTTTGAACAATATATCATGTCAGTATCCTCAGACCTAATACAACCATGGGTAATGGTCAAACTGTTATTTTGTGACTTAAAATCTTGATTGATTTTTTTGTTTTATGGAATGTTTCCTAAAGTCATATTGATTTATGGAATATTTCCTAAATCCATATATTTTGTATGAGACTAGTTGAGTTATACTTGGGGAATACCCTACGGTTTATTTGGGTTTGCTTGTGTTATAAAATGACCCTTCAGTCGATCAATTAGATTATACCTTTAGCCAATAGTATTTAGGACTCCTTGTATATTCTCTTGTTCTTTTCTCCATCATAGTGAAGAAGCTCTAGAATCCCCCACCTGAAGATGTAGGTCTAATTTGACCGAACCACGTAAATCCTTGTGTTCTTTGTTGATCTTTATTATTTTTCTCGTTCTAATTATTTCATTGTCTTGTTCCTCATTAATCAAACACAACTACACCTACTTTCCTAACACAAACAGAGTCATCAATGTGCAGTAACAGTCTTTTCACATCCTCAGCTCAGCATCTAAAGGACGTGATTACAAATTAAGACCATGATACGCACTGAATAACATAAAACAGACAGCACATTACCATACTGTGAGCACTTGATACGCCACAGGCAACTTGAGGTTTCACTATGCTTGGAAGGGACACATTAGCCTCCAATAGCCTTTCTTTCAAATTAGGATCATTATAATTGTCAACCTGCATTTCAACTAGCAAAACTTAGTATTTATGAAAACCAAGAAAATCAATCATTCAAGATACTATTCCATTTCTAAAAGTTATCCCTAATTTAAAATTTTGTATTTTCAAAAAGTTCTACCCAATTGAATCTTCCATATTGTTGAGTTTCGTAATTTCATGGCTTTGCACCTTCCCTTGTGCTTTTATGGGCCTCGCGTGTCACCTATTTTTTCTGATTTCAAATGAATATTGTTTTCCATAATAATTTAACAACCCAACTTACGTCCTTGGTTTTCCAACAGATTCCAAGTGGGAAGAGCTTAGGAACTTAAGGAGTACTATGTCTCACTTGAAAAATTTTCATCAAAAAAAGGAAAAAAAAAAAGGTTATGAGAATAGCATCGAAAGTCAAAAGGTAGCGAGCAAATATGGGTACAATCCAAAAATATAGGTATCATAAAAAAAAATTCATTACATCTGGGAAATAATTTATAACCATAGCATTGAATAGTAAAAAATAAAAATCTGATGTCAATTACGCTTTGTAATTAGTAATAGGGTTGACGGGTTCACAAGCAATAAAATCATTATGTTCATTTACTCAAATGACTAAGAAAAACCTAACTGCAGAATGCCGTTTATCTGCTTCAACATTATCATTATAGAATGGGAGAGAACTAATCAATACAATACCTTGAGAAAATGTGGGCCCCTAATTCTGGAGCAGCCTTCCTTATAAAGATCCTCCAAACCAAGTAGAATATACTGAATCTTGAGCCGATCCAAAACAGGATAAATTTTATCATATGGATCAATCACACAACAGCAAGGGTAATCTTCTAGGGCTCTGTATGTCAACGCACCAAAGAACTATGTCAGCTAAACCACACTGAAATGATGATCTCAAAAGATACAGTATATTTACATCTTACATCTAGACCACTGGTAATATTTCAACAACATAGTACTCCCTTTTGCCAGAAAAAATAGTTGTACATGCTTCAAACATTGTGGAGAAGCAAACAATAGCAATTCATATTTAAAGTCAACCGTAATTTGAAAATAATTTAACCATGTCCAAGCTACCTTGAAACCCATTTATCTCTAAAATCACGTGTCAAGTCTACCATGTTGGACATGACACAACACTCATTTTTAACCAAAACCTTAATTTTTCCAGCAAAATGGCCGAGTCCTACACTTGGACACCCGTATGTGAGTGGACACTTAACCCTTGTGTCATTGTGTGAGACTGTGAGTAACATACGTTAGCAAAAATAGAAACACCTACTCAACGCACAAATAAATAAAAACTCACAATGGCATGAAGCAACTGTAGACAATTAATAAATAACTCAAAAGCAACATCTGTGAAATCCAGATGGCTGTTTAGATTCATTCATCAATGGCTTCTTCGTTAATACCAGCAATTAACAAGGCATCATTATCAAATACTATTATCAGCACCTGACTTAAATATATAAATAAAACACAAAAAAATGTCAATTTATTCAGCAGAGAAACATTCTCAATATCAAATATTGCAGCTAAAGATGGGGAAGGTTTACCAAAGTGGATAAAACAAAGGGCTTCAAAATTCTATAGGAAATTAGACAAGGGGAATTTGATCCATACATGATCAAAAGAAGGCTTAAAAGTATCCACATAATTAATGAGACAAGTGCTATTCCTTTTTTGTAAAATTTATTGGACACATAAAACAGTAAGAGCGTAAAAAAGAAAAGGCGTGGTTAGCATTTGAAGGTGAATAAGTATTGGACAATTAATGACTCAACATAAAAAGAAAAAAATCCAAGTCAAAATAAACATTAAAGCCATTTCATCTACAATCAATGAGTTTCAAGGCTCCCATATATGTACCGTTTCAATTCCTCCATGCCATTCGTATATGTAATTTTAGGTGCCAGTGAAGAGTTCAACTCAACAGAAACAATATCATCTGTTGCTTTATGAAGGATTATATCAATTTCTTGCAGCTGCAATGGTATGGACAGCTCGTAACTAAGAGGTAGAAACATCAACTCATGCTGGACTGAATACAATGGTAATGCACCTCTCTGCCAAAGGGGAACATGTATGCTTCACTTAGTAAGGAAGGATAATATAATCTGCAGAAAAAGTAAAGCAAAAAAAAGAAAAAAAACAGTGCAAGTTAATTCAAATAGCCATCACATCACCATATAAACCTATGGTCCTATGCTACCCCCACTACCTAGCATGACAATGAAAAGTGATCAGTAGATATCAATACAAAATAGATTCTTAAATGCATATATAAACAAAGGAATACTAAGTTTAAAATAATTGGGTGTTTGAGGGCGAAGCTTGAGGATAAGGAGGGCAAGAAGAATAGTGAGGGCCTGCTAGACATGTAAATGAAAACTCCCTCATGCACCCACATACCTTCCGACTAGCCATGAGACCAAGGACACTCCACACACACACACACACACTCCCAAAAAAAAAAATAGAAAAACAAAAACACGCATGAATGCACACAACCAATCCTATCCACCCACAGACACATTGTTAATCCCCCGGCTACAGTTACTCTTTAATTATTGATGAAAATCATTAGTCAAAACTAAACCAATCAACAATATCTAAATCCATACCCATAAAGTCAATCATAAGTAAAAGACACTACTCATTGTCAGCCATGTTAGGTAAAAATGCTAAGATATTTCCGCAAACACAAGTATAATAATGCAGAAGTAAAACACAAGATTCAGAAGGGAACAACCCAAACCCTATAGCTACTTATACTTGAATACTGAACCCATAAAGTTCCTGCTATATTTTTGTATGTCCCAACTAGTTTTGCACATTACTCCTGTACAAAGTGCACATTAACCTTGTGATAAGCATAATCGCCTGCCACCACTTGTATTTATGCATTAAGGACCAAGAGTCAATGTGGCTCTCTACACAGTAGTTAGTGTCCATTTGAACTCAAATTCTCACCAAGTTATTTAGTTTTTTTTTTAAAAACAAAACAAAAAATAATCCCATTTCATTACAGTAGCATCAATCCAGAGCATGGTATAGATAAGTTTAGAGCATAATCTATCTTAAAATAATATCAGCCTAGATAATAAGTGTAAAGGTATATATTAATTGAACACTTCTCTCACAATAGATTCATCCTATAACTATAAGAGCTAGTGATACCAAATCTAGCATGAAGAGGAAATTATATCCCTACCATCATTCTTCCAAAAGTCTCAAAAGATAACGAGAAATGCACCAAACTAAATGTGGAAGGAAGGCACTACACAATACACCCGTAACTCTCCAAAGATTTGTACCATGAATGGGAGCTAACAACAACAACAAAGCCTTAGTCCCAAAATAATTTGGACTTGGCTAGACATGAATCAATAAGAGAAATTTCAAAAGTCATCTACATATATCCCCTCTCTCCACTATTCTCTATTTAACAACAATTTCTATTCAAGCCCTGTTGAACCCCATGTGATTTACACTAGTGAGTTGTCCCATATCGGACAAAGAGGAGATGTTGAACTTGTTTATAGGACTAGGAGTTACTCCTCCTATTGCCAATTGGTTTTAGGATGGAACCTCCTTGAGCTTGTGGACCGGTTTGACTCTGCTCCTCCTTGTTGGGTTACCCAGGCCCATTTATCTTTAACATGAAATTTAACAAGCCCTAACAACCTCATGTCTCCAACAAACACCATCAATCAAGTTTGCTTAGGTCTTCCTCTACCTCTCCTTCATCCATCTTGTTGCCATTCTTCTAGCCTCCTTAATGATGCACCACTCGGTCTATGTCTTATATGTCCAAATCATCTTATACTCATCATATTCTCAATGAAGCAACCCCTACCTTCTTCTAATAACCTCAGTCCTTATTTTATCCTTTCTTGTACGTCCAACATCCAATTTAAGCATACAAATCTCTGTCATACAAATATTATGAGGGTGGAAATACTTCAAAACCATCTTTGCCACACCCATTGCAAAAGCCATCTTATGAATGGGACCTCGATACACCTATAAAACAGTAAAACCTAAACAACCCAAGCCCATCATAACTGGCTCTTGCCTTCAAATTTCTCAATCTTCGTTTACATTACCAAAGACCTTAGATTGTCTAGCTCCTATCTGTTGGTATATATTGTTATCGTAAATCAACAAACAAGATATTATCTAATGTTAGAAAGATAGCACATCTGCACATGCCATCTACGAAAATTGGTTTCCTGCAATCTTTAGCCTTCACAAATTTTATGACTCCAGATTTAACCCTTTGACACACATGTATTATGGCTTCATTTTCTATGAAGGAACTTTGCATGTTATTGCCAACCAACTGCCTCTCCTTTGCTTTCCCCCCAAAAGGAAAAATCAAGAAAAGCTCTTTTCTCCAGATTTGTTTGACAAAATTTCTCATTTCAGAAAAATGACAATGATTATAAAATAAATAACAAAATAAATAAATAAAAATCTAGCACTACCTGCTAATAAGATATACCTTAAACGAAATCTTGTTGAAAGCAGTCAAATTCTCAAGCAGATAACTTGGCACTAATATTTACCAATAACCCTTATAAATTCCCAACATAATTTTTAAATCTTCATTCTTTCTTATCACAAACCATTACCAACATTATTTGTTGGTTCAATCAGATGGGAATAAAAGTGTACTTTTGCACCACTGAATCGTTTAGAACATTAGGAATTTACCAGATTGCAGAGAAGATCTCCGCTTAAAGGAATTAATACAGCAATTATTAAGATCCATCAATCTAGTAACTACACAAGCAACTAGTGATAGTTGTGAATTAAAGAAAATATCGAGGTCTCTTAATTCTCTACGAATCAACAATTCGAGAAATAGCAGACTAAAAAAATATCCTTATTATATAAAGATTATGCTCCCCATCAGAGGTAATAGATTAGTACCAACTGCAATTGCCAGAAAAAAAAAGGAAAAAGAAAAAAAGTACCAACTGCTATAGCTCTTGGTTTACAGCTCACCTTAGCAAAATCTGCTTGCCGAGAGGGCTTCATACTGTAACCAACTGTCAAGGTCTTGTTGGAAGCTACCTGTTCACAATGCATTTTCAGAAACCAATCAATACAATGCATCATCAAACCCTCCGTAACATATAGTAATAATATTTTCAACGAAATACACCAAATCAGTATTCTTGACTCAACAGCAGAGATTACTACAGTAAACGTTGCCTTACTGTCATAAAAATGAATTCAAACTTCGACCTCACGATGAAATCAAACTTCAATCTGATCCCGGGAATAGGAGAATGCAGGAGGCTAGACATGACACTAATATTCCAGAAAATGACTTTAAGAGCCACAAATTTTCCTTTTTTAGAGTGCTGAGATACCAATATAAAAGATCTTAAGAAGCCTCAGTTTTCAAAAGATTAGAATGGAACAAAAGACAAAGTGACATAAAGTGTATATCTATTATACAGTGCACAAAATTATGCCACATAAGTAAATGTCCAAATATTTATTCTGATAAAAAAAAGGGTTTTGTGAGACATGCTGGATGTAATACAGATATCTAGCAAATGTTTGCTGAGAGGAAATTCCAAGAAACTAAGAAAAAGAGATGAAATTGATTTTTAAATCATGTGCACAAAAGGTATCCAACAGACAATACTTTAGATGACACTCCCACGTCTGAAATGAATACCACAATGTCTACGATTTCAGATTGCCAGATATAATTTAAGCATGAGTGTGTTCGGATAATAACAACTTGAGATTATCAGATAATGACATAACGTACACTATCTAAATACATGATTCAAGAATAACAACTTGAGATTCTGGAGGCGCACCTCTGGGTGTTACTGTTCTATTGGATTGCAAATTTATCTTCCACATTAGCTGGACTGCTGGTAAAGGCTAAGCAATCAAATGACTGAACTGGAATTTTGCAGCCAGGACAATATAAAAACTGGGGTATAGATGAATTGCACTAATCAACATTCTTTCAGCGAACGTTTTGCCCAAGGTGTGCTAAGGAGCCAATAGAAGGGTCTGAGGATGACATTTGATAAGACTTAACAAAAGAAAAACAATATGGTGATATATGGATTATTGAGTCTTTGACCAAGTTTCCCATTATTTTGGCTTGCAGAAGAACTGGGATGCTAAGAATACAACATAAGAGATTTTGATGCAGAGTTGCAGACAGGGACCAAGGGAATTCAAAATCCCCAATCACGTGATTTTTATCCCGTCTCTTAATCCCTACTTCTCCAAACTCCCTACAATCTTTCTATTCAAACCCATATTCTAATGCCTGTCTTCTGCAATCCTATCCTCTACATATTCAATCTTCAAACTACCATCATTGGATCATAGCAAACTCTTTACATAAACAGCAACTCTCCAATGAAGAAAATAGTACATTTTATTATACCTCCTATGAGGCTATGACTTAACATCCATATCAGCTCCTCTATAAACCATCATTCTCACAAAATGGAACGAGAAGAGAGAAAATGCATGAAAACGAAACCAAACACTAAACATGTTCTCTCTAACTCTCTATCATAGACTAAATGCTTATGAGACTAAAAGTTTCTCCGTACCACATATTATATCTGGAAACACTGCAAGTTTTAAGTTTTTGATATTGAGAATTCAAAATTTGTACGATAAGTTGTATGATGAGTGCAATTTAGTCATACCCTTTGAAGCTGCCAGCATTATGACTTAAAGCATATGCTATAATCAACAAAAGTTTATGGACGGCTATGTTTTTCAATTCAGGGAATTATGGCTAGTAAGTAATTTCTGTGTTTTAAAGAACTAGAAAACCCAAAGTACTAATACTAACAAATATATATTTGCCTAACCTTTCTAATCATGAGGTGCAATCTCAAAGGCAGCTCTTCCAATTTCTTAATATGATGAACTCTTGGATGCTTGATTGTATCTCCACTAGCATCAACATCTGAAGGAAGTATTAAACACACTATGAGACCTCAAAGAACCTGAACAACCAGCATGTTAATCAGTACTCAAGAATCACCAACCACTTCAACATATTTACTAAAGCAGGCAAAGAACAATAGCAAAATCACTGAGGTCGATTTACATCACAGATAATCAAGCAAATTAGATCATTGTGCTACAAATGAGATTTAAAATCCGACACTTAAGTAGCAGACAGCTGTGTTCATCACCTCTTAGCAAAAAAGACTGCCTTTTAAAAGTTAGGAGATTACATGATTCTCATATTTTGAACAAACAGACTATGCACATATATTAGCTAGTTGTAACTTGTTTTCAATGGATGTCTACAGTTTGTACACTTTGATTATCATAAGGGTGGTATACTGATATATTAGGAAGAAATGAAAATTTAAGTAGAAAGTCACATGGTTGGGGATGAAGCTGCAATGCCATAGATATTGTTATCAAACTTTCCTTGCAAAAATGCATTCCCATTAACACAGTTTATTACTAGTAACCAATGGACCATTAGAACGTTAAGGAATGTTTGCTCACCAAGTATACTTAACAAAAAACCATGGTCACACAGCTTAGACCAGCAATCCATCTTGTGAGTAGAAAGTACAAACAAGATATCTTTAGCAGCATCATCCCAAGCCACCGCAATTTCATCAATAACAAAATCCACGGCAGAAATATTGAATCTAAAAATATCAAATGAATATACTTCAGACATCGATTTCAGAAGATTGACCTGCACAATTCGAAATTAAATAATAAATAAATATGGATGTATAAGAACTACAACCCTTACACCAAAAAAAATTATATATGTACCAATTTTAGGGAGGAGGAAATCAGCAAGCATGAAACAGGAAACCAGCCGAAGTCTCGAGGATAAAGAACCATTTAAGAATACTGTTCTGCATAGAACCTTTTTAATGTTCTTCTAGCCAAACAAAACATAGACATGTCATGTTGTCAAATGCAATAAACATTTTAAAGTTAACGTAGTTTATTAATATACTCCATATAATTGGGGGATTTGAATGATCATATTTTTACATTTAATATATCCACAGTCTCTTTTTCATAATGCCTCAACTTGACACGAAACAAACACATCACCAGTTCACATGTTTTGCCCACAAGATGTATGTAGATTGAATGATATTTCATCGTAAATAACAAAAGTGATGCTTATTGACAATAAAAATTAGACACATAATTACATCTTACAGAGTATTGAGTCAGGAAACCCATCTACTATGAGATAATACTACAAGCCTAAAGAAAGTACAATGCACGATACTACACATAATGTATGCACTCACAGCCAGTGCAAGTAAGAAATATTAAAGTTGATGCCATAGAAATTTCATTTGTTCACCACACTTTTCTAGTGATTTCACAAGATAGCACCCTAACAAACTTTATGATCCTAGAAAGTAGTTAAGAGCATGCACAAACCTTGCAGGTTGAAAGATCCTCTCCAATAAGAATTCCCTGTGAGTAAGAATATAACTTAGAGTCAGGTAAAAGTAGGAACACAAAATGATGAAAGCATAAAAAAATTAAAAAATACAAAATGCTCAAAACAAGAATTTTATCATGCATGATAGAATTGTTCATAAAGCATAACAAAAGATCAAAATTAGAAGAATGAGCTTCAAGAATTTGCGATCCAATCAAAATCAGTAATATTAAACAAAGAGAGTCATAAGGCTTTGCTCTCCTCGCCTGATTTTTACTTAATTGAGGAAATATAATTAGATAAAATCAAGTCAAATTAAGGTTCAAATCAAGCACGGCAATAGAATGCTCCCTTTCATGTTGCTAAATGACTACTAATTTAAATGGTGTTTGATATAAAAATAGGATGAGAAATGGAATGGAAACAAATTGGGAGTGAAAATGGCAACATTAAGTGTTACCATATTATCCTTGAGTAATGGATTGTGTTTTTTAGATCTCATATCAAACAATCGATGATGGAAAGTGTTAATTGTTTTTCATTTCCAAGACTCAAAAATAGCATACCAAACACCCTCTCAGAATGTATCTCTTTAGAAACATTCATCACATTTACCTCATATTAGAAAGGGGGTACCCTTCATTTTAGCACATACGTCTCCAAATCATGCATATATATAGATATCAAGTATTACATCAAGGAAATAAGTCTCAAACCATGTATCCTATATTGCTACATGAGTAGTCAAATGTGCCCAAAAACCATTAAGTCAATTAATTTTACGCAATTAAGGCCTTGTTTTTTTTTTTTGAGATGAATTAAATTGAAATGTACTAAAATGAATATAACATGCTAACCCAAAAATCACCGGAATAAATTAAACCAAAGCCGAAAAGAACGAGGCCTAATGTTAAAAACACATCATTAATTTGTTTTATGCATTATTTCAGGTTTATAGCAGTTATACTTCATCCAAAACAAAAATGCACAAAAAGGAATTCAAATTAAATGAATAAAAAAGAAGGCACATATACACACTTGATTTATGATTGTAGCATATGCATAAAAATAAAAGAGAATTCACTAATTCAGATTAATACAGTACATGATTACATTCAAACAAATACATTCTGCATAATTAAGCAAATGCTCTAGATCAAATCTTCAACACCATCATCATCCATTATCAAATACAATAGCATGCAATTATAAAAAAAAAAAAAAAAAAACAAAAAAAAAAACAAAAAAACAAAAAACAAAAAAAAACAAAAAAACAAACAATAATAATAATAATAATAATAAAATAAATAAATAAAGTCAGAAAAAGGTTAATAACATATGCTAATACACTAAATTCAACCACTAAACACAAAAAGGAGGGAAAATGTGAAATACCCACCAACCCAATTTAACAAAGATTCAACCTTTATTACATTTGCATGCATAATTTTCGCATTAAATTTAGCATAATTTCACCCCAAAAAATAATAAAGAAAAAATTGATGAAATTGAAGAAGATGATGAAGTAGGAGAAGGGGAAATGAAACCTTGTGAAGATGGGAGAATTGAAAAGCACGAAAGAGGAAATCAACACCAGAAGATAAAGTGGGATTTTCATTGTTGTTGTTGTTGGAATCATCAGTGAATAAAACTGAACTGTGCAATATTACTCCTTTTATGTCACCCATTTCTATTTTATTTTTGTTTGTCTATATTTAGTTTGTGTTTGTGCAAATGAAAAGGAATGAAGTTGAAGGGAATATTGAGGTTCAAAACTTAAAAGAGAAGGAGAGAAAGGAATCTTGACGAAAAATTGGATAATCACTCTAATAGGTAGGTATAAATTGAAAATCATATGACATTTATCTGAATGAGTAGAAATTTTTATTATCCCTTAAAATATATTTAAAAAGACGATTTTACCCCGTTATTCTTTGTTTTGTGTTCTAATTATTATTGCTGTTGAATATGTTGACTTACAAAAGAAAACTATTTGGTTTAAAAAAAGTTAAGGGGAAAATTTGTATTTACCATTGTTTGAGCATTGTGCTTCAATGGATGGAAAAGGAAAAAAGGATTGACAAATTAATTGGGGAAGAAAGACCTAATTTTGAGTAATTTAGGTGGTCAAAATGGAGGGGAAGCGGGAAAACATAGGAGGGAAAAAAAAGGAAAAACGGAATACAAGTGGGGGAAATAAGGGAGTCAACGCCCAAAAAGGGTCGAAGGTTTCCTCTGGTAAAAAAAATATAAGTTTAAGGTTTCTATTGGCTAAAAAAAATTTTTAAAGGTTTCTTCTAGTAATTTTTCCAATTACTTTTGACTTTATTATTCACTCACACGAAGAGTATTGCTCTGTATAAAAAAAGTTCAACTTTTTCACGGGGTACTCATGAACTTTTGCGAAATTTACGAGGTACCCTTATTGTTTCAAAAACACATAAGCCCTTGAATTTTTAACTTAATTCACAAAGTACCATTAGTTTGTTAAAATTTTCTTAATTACATTCAAATTAAGAAATACAGCCTAATTAATTATTAATCAAATTGATTTAAACTAGTAAGTAATAAAATTGATTTAAACCACTAAGTAATAAAATTAACCAAATTATTACCCACCATTTGCCCATAACCATTATTCCAATTTTAGCACCACCAAAAAACCCACCCAATCACCATCTAAAACACCTAAGTCACTATCGGCAACTCTTGAGTCATCGACACCACCACCCGAGTCATTAATGTCACCCCAATCAAACCACTAGACACCTGTGAAAACCTGTCTTCACATGAATCATTGATGTCATCTCAATTAAACCGCCACCACAAACCACCCAACTATTGTAATACCCTGTAATTTACGTATTTTATAATTTAAATTAATACTTATAAAGTACATTTTTAGTATTTTTAAAGAAAAAAAAAAGGTCTCATTAATAAATTAATTAAAGGAATTTAATTAATTAGAGTCAAAATATTTATTTTGAGGTTTTTTAATTTTTATAAAGTATTTCATAGTATTTTAATATTTATTGGCGTGAGTTTTTAAATTGGGTTTTAAGAGGGTATCCTTAAAACAAGGGCATAAAAGTAATTAATTTCCATAATTAAGATGATAAGTTAATATTTGATGCATATTTTACCTCCGATCCCGATTGATTTTTAGCTCTAACGTGGCTCTTTTGAGTCATTTCTACTAACTTTTGTTATTTCGAGTGTTTGTTGTGCTTTTTATAAGATTTTACAGGAATCGATGATTTATCGTTGATTTCCGAGCCTTTTGAAGCACATGAAGAGTTAGTGAAAAGTTTGAAGTCATTTAGGAAGCTTTATAAGGATTAGGAGTATTAAAGAAGCAATTAACGAAGTGATTAAAGAAAACGAGCAAAGAAATCAAGAAGCGAAGCAAAAGAGCCTCCCGCCCGGGTCGAGGCAGCGCGCCCGGGTAAGGATAGTTCGCCCGGACCCCTCCGGGCGGGGCCACTCCGAGAGGATTTTTCACGCGATTTCTTCGGTTTTGGGCCTTAGTATTTAAGTCTTTTGTATTCTAAGCCTAAGTACGGAATTTTCATATCTCAAATTCTAGTTTTTAGCCCTAGTTTTCTCTCTAAGTTGTGAAGGATACTAATCATTCAATTCAATTCAATCGAGGTCTTATTTCAATTCCTTGTCAATTATTTCTTTAATTATGTTTCTAGTTTATGTTTTTAATTCTTAATTTAGTTTTAGTTTAGGTTCTTGGTTTCTGTGCCCTAGTTTCATGTTTAGATTTAGTTTATTAATTATTGTTAATTTGTTAGTTTTAATTATGTTTATAGTTTTATTTTCCTTTGTTGATTTAGTTTCTTTAAATTCTATCATGTGTGAGTAGTTTCCATTCTAGGACTAGAGGATCTATGGATCGTTCTTGATGTTTTGTTCATAGTTGTTAATTTGATTGTTGATGTTCTTGAATTCATGTTGTCAATTTTTATTCCTTTCAATTAAATACTGGCCAGGTTTTATTGTTAGTCTGATATTGTTGAAATTGATACCGAGAGGTAAGCTTACCACAATTAGATCATAGGGACAATAGGCAAAGCGAGTCTAAGTGAGCGAGAGCCATTAGAGGAGTTTTGAAGGAACTAGATTCGAGAGAATTAATGAACCTTAATTCAGGAAGTCAATAATCGGTTAATTAATTGTGTTGCAATTCATTGGTTGATCCGTGGTGAACCAACGTCCTAGGCTTTAGTTATAGAGTTATTTCCTTAGTTGATTTCATTCCTAGTATCAGTCAACTTTTTAGTCAAAACCCAAAATTCAAAGGCCCCTTACGGCAGAGTAACTTTTTAGAGTTAGTAAAATTGCTTGCTTCCCTGTGGATACGATCCCTACTTCCCTGTCTACATAGTTAGAGTAGTGGGTTATTTTTGATAGGTATACGATTGTCCCTACCATAAGGGTATTTTACTAATTTTACAAAATTTGATTTTTGGGCCTATAAATACCTCTTTTAAACATAAAAACCAGATTTTTACCTTTTTAAATTATTATGAGTTTTGAGAGAAAAAGAAAAGAATAAAAAATTCTAAAACTGTAACACCCCCAAATTCCTCACTTTCTACTTACCTCAAACCTATAAACACAAGAGGAACTTGAGCATGTTACCGCCACGTCACAACTAATTATGAAAACTAATTGCAACGCTAAGGCTAAGGTAAAACAACACACTTTACTAAAACCATTTTATAAAAGTCAAACAACTCACAGCGGAAGTCTTTACAACTAAGTCAAACATTAAATTAACAACTTGGAACCATCACGGCCCTTATTCCAAACCACTAGAAAAATCTAAAGTCAAAACAACTACCAAATATTATCCACTCCTCTCGAAAAATCCCTTCACCATGCATATGCTCAACAACCTGCACTTATTCTGCTTAACAAGCAAACAGAACAAGAAAAACATGGAAATATATATGTGTCAGCAACCACTGCTGAGTATGCACAACATAGCAAAAACATAACAACACGAAGACACACACATAGCATACAAAATACACATAACAAGACTCTCACTCCATTTTAAGACTCATGACTCATAAGTTCAAAATTCTTCATCTTGATTATAACTTCTTGCTTCGAAAAGGATATAGGAAACGTGAACGGGCTCTTTGGAAAGACGGTCGTCAACCAAGTAGGTAGCGCTCCCCGTACAATCCGAACTCTAACAGAAAGATAGCTAGTCTTTCAAAAACAGTGGTACATGGTCTCCATCCACCCCATGTCCAAACTTAACTCTTTAACTCTTTTGGAATTCCAGAACTAAACAGTGAAGCATCGTCACACTCCACTATGGAAGTACAGCGTTAAGGCAATACATACCTCCCCCGTATGGTAACCTCATTTGGCCTGAATGAGTACTCACGTTCCTTTAAAAATAACTTGCTCATAATTGCTTACTTAACTTTGCTTTACTTGACTTTATTTAACTTTGACTTATTTAACTTTGACTTGTCTTGTAAACATGACTCTTATGGTCAAAACTTGCTCAAAACATGCATAGAAGCATTACAACTCATGAACAAACTTCAAAACACTTAAACATGTCATTTTAGACTCTTAACCCTCATATTAAAGCTTCATATAGCTACTGTCCAGAATTCAAACATAACTTAAAACACAACCGAAAAGTCAAACATTCACCGTCAGACTTCGAAACATACATAAACAACACAGAAACCCTCAAACACTTAACCAACACCTGTTAATGACTCTTTCCTCTTTTAGTAACCTTCCATTAATAGTAATTGACCTTCGAAAACGTTTTTAGAAACTTCTATTCTTAGAAATTTATTTTTTGAAAAACATTTGTTTTAAAACTAGGCAATAGAAATAGAAATAAATCTGAAAATAATTATTAAAAATTAAATAGGTTCGAAAACACTTTTCCAAAACCTTTTACTGCCTAAAATACAGTCTCAAACCAAATCTCGTGGCTAGATAAGGTCTATGTGAATTTTAGTAGATTTTAAACTAGAAACCCTAAAACTAGCGATAAAACAATTAAAAATCCAAGCTAATTACCTAATAAATTCTCTAGGTCGTGAAACCCATTTTATAATTCCTTTTATTCTCCTATTAACCAGTAACTACCTTTAGAAACCTTAGTTCACGTTTTAAATATTTTTAAAAGATCTATTTTTGAAAATAGTCCAATTTGTCTAAAACCAATCTAAAAATTATTTAAAAATATTGGAAAACCTTTTAATGACGAAACCAACTCTATAAACTCATATTATGCTTCTGGAATACATTAAAAATAATCTCATAGTCAGATTCGACCTTTAGACCTTCTGAAACAATATTTTTCGGTAAAAACCGCAAAACTGAAAACTGACTAATAAAATTATTTGACCATGCTATACTTCATGTTAAAGTACGAGAATTTAACACAACTTCACATACATCACAATAAGTCTAAAATAATTTTTACGAGCATAATTAAACACTTTAACCTCATATAACAAATTTTACACATAAACCAGCAGATTTTCGGTTCAACACTATAAAATTCATGGGGGCTTGCATGATCGTTTTCTTGCTCCAATAATTTAACACGACATACTATAATACTAAACCTAAGTTTTCATGCTATTAGGTCTTTGATATGTCGCACATACCTTGCTCGCTAAATTTCCTTCTTAATTAAAACTGCTCTTCGGAAAATTCTCCTCCTTGCATTAAAATACAAAAATACCATTAGAAATTCGACTAACCTCATATGAACATTATATAACTAATATACAGCCTCTAAAATAATTTTTCGTGCATAAATTTCGATTATTTATAATTTCTATGATTTGTTTTATTAAAAATCCAATTTTTGACATAAACTAATCTATTAAATAAAAATTACCAAACTAATTTTTAAAAATAATTTGAAAACATCAAAACACTTTTTATTTACTGAAAAACATTAGGGAAACACTTTTTCGTTTTTTTAAAAATAATTTGGAAGGAAAAATAATTTTTTTCTCTCTTTTTCTTATTTTCGAAAACCATGGTGAGTGGGCTACTTTGAGGTGGTTTTTGGCCACCTTGGTGGCTGCATGGGTGGCGGATCTTGGTACCTGGTGGTAGAGTGCAGCAAGGGCTGTCACGTGGTGGTGGTTGTGGCGGCAGATGTGAAGTGTGGTGGTTGTGGTGGTGGCTCAAAGTTGGTTCCACGAAGAGGAAAACTGCAGTTTTATTTTTTTTCTGTTTGTGTACTTTGCTGCGGTTTTTGGGCTGCGGTTTTTCTTTTTTCTTTTTTTTTCTTTTTCTGATTTTTGGAAAGGGTTTTAAAGAGTAAAATTTGATGAACCAGAGAGCTATATATAGGGTATATGGGCTTAAGGAATTTCGGCCAAATCAAAGTGAAAAGATAAAGTTTTGATTTTTTTTTTTGGATAAGATCTAAATTGTGTAGGATAATTTTGGATATGTTTATCTTTTGTAAAATCTGAAATTTATCCTAACTAAAAGATACAAAATATCTAGGTAGTTAAAATAAATAATTTAGAAAATAATTTTGGCCATAAAAATATTTATGGGCCTTGGAAAACCGAAAATACCCCATTTTGGGCCTAATATGGTCCGATAATAATTAAAATAAAACCTATAATTATTTTTGCTATTTTTGAAAATTAAATTTAAATACTCAAAACCTCCTTTAAAAATAATTACTATTTCTAATTCTAAGGATTTTTCGGGATACTGATCGAACATAAAATATAAATAGACTTTATTTTCCGAAATTCATAAAACTATATATTATAATCGTATAAAAATATAATATAAAGTCTTAAAAATGCGGGGGATTACAAAAACCCTACCCGGCAACCCCCTTCACCGGGCCCTAGCTCTGCCACCACCTGAGGTCGTTGGTAGCAGCAGCACCCACAGCCGGCCACCACCACGGGTCGTCGGACTCCTTTATCTTCCCCTTCTGTTTTTCGAAGGTTTACAACAACAAAACCCTTTTCTTCTCCTATTTTAATTTTAATCCATATTTAAGGTTATGGTTTATAATTATGAATTTATCAAGTTTTAAGATTTATAATTATATTTTAATTATTAAGAAGTAGGTTATTAAAAAAAAGTATGATCATGAAATTATTTTTAGGATTTATAAAAGATGTATGTACTCCCTTCGTTTCACTTTATTCTTAACGTTTCATTTTTATAAGTTTGCCAATGTGAATGTTTTAACTCTTATATCTTTAACTATGTATGTGAAAAAATTATAAAAAGTTTATATTTCAATAGGATAGATTAATCAAGGCGAATCAAACAAGACCCCAAATGATTATGTTTTTACTTAAATATAAAGTACAAATAATAGTCAAAGTGTAATTTGTGAATAGTATTCATAGTAAAAAATGTGAAGATTAAATAAATTGAAACATAGGGAGTATGATTTATTGGTTTATGGTTTTTATACTCTAAGGGGGTGTTTGGTATAGAATCTGGTAAAGGAAATGGATTGCAAAAATTCTATCCATTATCATATGTGTGGGATGGATAACAATTACCATTACATAAGGATTACCCTTAGGGGGTGTTTGGTATCGGTTTTCTGGGCATAAGAAACACATTGTAGAAAGCGAGTCGTTTTCATAGGTTTGGTAAGTGGAATGGATAACAATTACCCTAACTTGAGGGTAATAGTTACCCTTTCATTGTTTCTGCTCAAAAACCCATGGAAACAGATCTTGTTTCCACCTCAAACAAAAAAAATGCTTTCTTTCCAAAATTTCCAACATACTTTTCCAATGGAAAGTTTAGGATCATGCGAGAAGCATAAAATTTAGAAAGCTCATTGCCATTGAAATCTGATGAAACTATCGCACACCTATCAAAAATAAACCAAACAACACTAACTAATGTAGCTAGGGAAGTAAGGATCGAATCCTCAGGGAAGCAATTGAACTCTATTAGTTCTAAAAAGCTTAAACTGTACAAAGGGCCTTGGTTGAGAAATGTTGACTAACTAACTGACTACTGATTGACTGCTAATTAATTACGGGGATTGACGAAGATTAGAACTATAAATTAAGCCTAGGGTCATTCGGGTCACCAAAAACAACTAATGGATTCACCAACAAATATCGTTCAATCTCACAATTACCATCAAATTAGGGCTTACTAATGCTCTCGAATTTAGACTCCCTCGAGACTCATCTAGCGGCTCTCGCTCATGCCTAGACTAATTCCGCCTATTATTCAGTGGTCTTATTGTGGATTTTTACCTCTCGGCATCAAATTCAACAATTACCAAAATTACAACTAAATCTGCGCACAATTCAATTGTAAACGAAAAAGCCAATAATAGGAATTTGACTACTAATTGCGGAATTGAAACAATCTAAGTTAATTAGTCCATTAATTAGTCAAGGTTTCCCTAACCCTAGAAAATTGACTACTCACTCATGAACATAAAAATCAAAGCAATCATAATTATAGAATTCATAATTAAATTCATGAAGTAAATAACAATTAAACTAATTATCACCAACAATTAACTAAATTAATTAAACTAATGAAACTAAAAAGCATAAATTAAACTAAGCAAAAAGAATAAGAGCAAAAGAGTTACCAAATTGAAGAACTTGAATTTAATTGAAATTTATTGTTGAGAACAAAACCCTAATTCCCAAATTAATTTTTGAGAGAGAAAAGGTGCTTAAAATAAAACCTAAGAGTGTAATTCTAAGTTATGAAAGGCATAAAGTTGTCTAGCCTAGGAAGTCGTGCCCTTAATACCCCAAAAATTGGGTTTTTAAAGTCAAAACACGAAGAAAATAAAAGAAACAAAATTACGGAAAACCGCTGATGCGGGCGCATAGCAATTTTGTGCGCCCGCATCAACCCTCCAGAAGCTCTTTGAACGCCGATTTTGATTAAAATGCGTGCGCATAAGGTTTTTATGCGGGCGCATAGAAGCTCCAGAATTGCTTTTGCTTTCTTTTCTTCTTATTTCTTCATAGCTTCTTCATGGCTTGTTTCCATAACTCTTTGGCACGCATTCCCATGCACATGTCATTCTCGTTCCGTCCAAGGTTCCCAGCTTCCTTCCAAACCTCGGTTTCCGTGCTCCTGAAAATACAAAACACACCAAAACCGAGCATAACGACCGCAAATGATAAAATCAAACCAAAAAGCTCTAAAATTGCCGGAAATCAATCAAACTTGGCGAAACCCTTCAAATTAGCTAAAGAACACTAAACGAGCTAAAATCAAGCCAGAATCACAACTATCAGGGATAAAATTGGCCCGAAACAAGGGGAAAAAACACAATAAAAACCGCACATTTCAAAATCATCACAAAATTTCTCCAAAAAATAAAATAAAAAATCAAACCAAAATTACTATAATTTTTTTATTAAGATGTAGAATTGAAGGATATAATAAGTGCAAAATTTCTCAAATCTAGAATATTCTTGCTTGCTAATGACTTCGTCAAAGCCATTATTGTCTTTCTCTACTCAGTCGCATATGATATTATTCATAAAGATATTATTTTTTTGATACTTTTTGTAGTTGCTAAAAGAAATTTGTTGCCAAATTTCCTCATTTTGCAGAAATTACAATACTTACAAGCAAAAATTTTAATAATTTGCTACTAAATTTTGAGTAATAGACAAAAATTTGATGAGTGGATGAGGGATTATTTATGGTAGTTAGAGAGAGAATAAAGGGAGATAGAATCTTATGAAATAGTTGAAGGTAGAGAGAGAGAATAAAGGACGATAGAATCTAATGAAATAATTGAAGGGAGAGAGAGAATAGAGGGAGATAGAATCAGATGAAATTTTTTTGGTTTTTTTTTAACGGGCCGTTTCCATTTTCTTAGTCATACCAAACAAATAATAAGGGTAACACTATTTGTTACCCATTCCACCCCTAATTTGTATCAATTCCCTTTCCTTTAATAACTTTATACCAAACACCCCCTTACATTGTTTCCAGTCAAATACCCATGGAAAGAAATCCCCTTTCCTCCTCAAACAGAAAAGACACTTTTTTCCCCCAAATTTTCACCATAACAAAATCAGAATATTCTTCACCATTGCAATTAGTGCCTATTCTAAAGGTATATACGACTCAAATTCGTTAACAAACACAAAATTGCTCCAAATCAAAGATTCCAAAATTACAACAAATTCAATGAAATTACGTAATTTTGAATTAAAATGAAGGAAATTTGTGTTTAATTAAACATTGTAAAATTTCAGTGAGTAAAATGAAGTTTCAATTTGTTGACCCATGAATTGAAAGTAAAGTTTTGATGATGACTAACACAAATAAACTTAACTAATATATACTTTGAGTTCCTATGAGATTTCACAGGTTCAAGGTGTAAGGAACTTAGAGCAAGGAACGTGACAAGTTCAAGGAGAAGTTCCTAGGCAGAATCTTGCAGAGGAACATAGAAGATAGTAATGAAGTTCCTGAGTAACATAGTTACGTAGGAACAAGGTACGAGAATAGATCTGTTCCTACAGGAACAGGCGAACAACGTTAAGGCATTTCAACGAAGTATCTTGATGAACAAAAGAGAAATTCTAAGAAGATTACGAGAATAATTTTCTAGGATCTTTGTAAATACATTGGAATCTCAAATCTGGTTGGAACATCATATCTAGAAGTCATAACGAATCTATCCCACAAATAAGTCTAGGTTAATTTATGATATAATTTAGGTTATAATAATATTTTCCTTAATATTAGGAAGGTAAAATATTTGACTGATTTTGTTGAAGAATAAAACGGCATCTAGGGTTTTTAATAAGTCAAATAATATTGTTAAGAATCCTTAATTATAGGAATAAAATTATGGGATTATGGGGAAAAATAAACGGTAAAATAGTCAAGTCAAAAATCTTATTCTCCTGGTCTAATTACGTGGGATGATGGAAGGAGTCATGGAGTTATGGGAGATCAAAGAACGTGGTCTAAGGATGAAGTTTACAAGGCATAATCACTCTATAAATACTCCAAGAAATTTAGAAGAAGAAGTGCAGAACATCAGAGAACACACTTGATCATTCATACGAGTCTAAGTTTTAATTGATGTTTCAGTCCAGTTTACAAGAGCTTTCAATGTATTAGAGTTTGTATTGAGTTGTAATTTGTGTGAAAAATAGAAGTGTGAGAACAAGAGAAGAGTGGAGAAAAAGAGAAAGAGAAACGAGAGATAAAGAGTGAGAATTGAGAATCAAGTTCCTACAGGAACTGACAAGTGAAAATAGAGAATTTAGGTTGTAAAAGTTATTACAGGCCTATAATAGAAGTGGAGTTTTCTTCCTTTGGGCCAAGGAAGTTTTTCTCGTAGAAATATCTCTCGCACTCTTTAATTCGCTCAAAATAGTTTAAATTCCGCATTCAAGTTCCACACAGCAATTCACCCCCCCTCTTGCAGTGTTCCAGTAGAAACAACACAATTGAATTACAACAGCTGCTACCAAAAATTTCAGCAATTTCGTGCTAACTTTTGAGTTTTTGACATAGATTTAATGAATGGATGCAGGATTTTTTTATTGAAGAGAGAGAATTTGATGGAGTCATTGAAATTTTAGAGAAAGAAATTTTGATAAAAGAAATGAGAAATTGTGGTGGTTGTAAAAAAGGCAAGGGATTTTTTTTTTTAAATCAGTTTTTTAAGCATGAGTTTTCTTTCCAAATTCACTGCAAATAAGTATTATATATAGAGAATGCATTAATTATTACCCTTTCTTTTTTTAACATACCAACCAAATAATAAGGGTAACGTTATACATTACCCTTTCCCCTCTTTATTTGTATCCATTCTCTTTTCTTCATTTTTTTTTATACCAAACACCCCCTAAATTGTCATATTACGATCATAGATTGTTAGTGTAATGATTTATAATCAAATTATGTTATATAGATGGTTTAAAAAAGATTTTTAATGGGCTTTATATTGCTGGATAATTATTAATTAGCAACATGAAAAGTTTTAGTTAAAAATTCATATTCATGTATAATTGAAATTAGGTTTTTAATGCATGATGATCTTATGATATTGATATGATGTTTTATGCTCAAATCATGAAGTTTAAAGGATATTAAAAGGGTTTTTAAACAATTTATTGCATGAACCTATTGTATGACAAGTTTTATTTGAGGATTCATGATCATATAAAAATTGATGAGTTTATATTTCTTATGCATGAACCTATTAGATAATGAACATATGACATAGTTATGATGATTTATATTCCAACACTAGTAGAAAAATTAACACATGTTATACCACATTTGCTCCGATTATTTATTTAAAATAAAAACGGAGCAATAAGCCCATATAGGGAAAAAAGGTCTCAGTTTTTCTCCGATCAAAATTAAGACCGGAGCAAAAAGTTATATGCTCCGGTCTTTGTGACTTTTTGCTCTGGTTCTTTCGACCTAAACAATAAGTAATATTTATAAAATCTATATAACACGCATAAAATAAAATACTCATCCTTATATACCCAAAATCTAATTTAACCCTAGTTTCCTTCTCTCTCTCTTCTGCCTCGCATTCACTCTCTCTTATTCCTCTCATCTCATTCTCTTACCTCTCTCAGATACTCGTCCTCCCTCTCAAATTCTCAATCATCCTAAGTTCTCTCTTTCTCTCCCTCTTTATATATAATATTTTCAGTTTTAATTTCTTATATATATTTTATATTTTTTTACTTTGTCGTTTGATAATTAATTTCAAGTATTTGACTTTATATTATTTTAAGTTGCTAAAATTTTTGTTCGAATATTTTTTTTCTTTTTTTGGCTTTGTAGTGAAATGGACTTGAAATTTCTGACTTGAAGGTGAAGGGTAAGGTTTGGGCATACTCAAATCACGTTGAGATTAAGCAAAGAGTGTTACTGTTTAGTTTTCCTAGTTCATTCCTTTGGTGTGTGCACTTTAATTAAGATTATTATTATTATTTATGATTATTGTTATTATTATTATTATCATTATTATTATTATTATTAGAAAAAATTGTTTTTAATAATCCCACCTTCTACAAATTTGAAAATAGCAGTCCCACCTTTTGTTTTTCACACAACAATCCCACCTTTCACTCTATTATTCTTTTGATGGTCCCTAATTAAAATTAGCCTGTTGTTGTAATCCACTTTATTTGCAGGTAAAAGTTTGATTTTGTTTCGAAAATTTTGACCCACACATATTAACTTCACTTCACTTTCTCCTCTGTGACTCATCTTCATTTTCTTTACTCAATCTTCAACTTCATACCACTTTATCCTTTGACTTTGCTCATCCCGAAAAACTGTCATTCAACTCCTATCATTTCCTGTCTTACCGACCACCATCTCCGCCACCGCTAACGATTTGCATAACATCACCGAACTCGGCTCAATTTGCAATTGATTTAGTTGATTTAATTTTTAATTGATATTTTGATATTAAGATGATATTCATCAATATTGATTGATACTATATTTTGTAGTATGAAATATGATAATGTCTTGTTTTATTGATCGATAATGATTAATAGTAAAACTGAGTACATAAAGACCAAAGACTATGCAAAACATAATTAATAGTAAAATAGATGAAAAGTATAACACATATAATTTTTACTGTTGACATCTCTTCACATGTGCATAGACTCAACTCAGATAAAATTATTTGTTATATTTATACTTTGGATTTCGCGTTGAACATGCTTCCTTTCCTTTAAAATCGCCCTTTTGGGCACCAACTTGGGAGCAACTCCAATAAGGTATTACCTATGTCACATATACTGACATAATTCCAGCCCATTAAAAATGTAAAAGAGTACAACGTCTTGTACACCAAATAGAAGTCATAGATCACTGTTCCATATGACTCCCATTGTTCATACTCAAGGTATATACGTTCCAAGAGTTTTGGTCCGAATCCTCTTTCACTACTTTACGTGATTAACAGGTTTAACAATACTATGACTCACACATAACATCACATAGAAGCATGTATAGAATCAAACAAACCATATTAATTATCTTGGATTTAAAGTGATTCTAAAAATAATTGTGTGCGTCCTTTAATTAAACTAAATTTCCTTTACCACACATTAACTGTGACTGCCTATGGAAACATTTGCTCATTCAACTTTTATTAAACATGTGAATAAAAATTTCACAACTACCTTTCTTGTTGATTAAGTAGCTAATCAAATCAACTAACTTCCTTTTCTTCTTTATCAACTATTGGCCAACTTTAGAAATAACTTTAACATTCCAATTACTCATGATAAATTAATAATGCTATAGATGTGAAATGTCAACTAAATATAAGAATCATACTTTCATACTAGCATACTTCTCATGCAAGTCAACCGAACAACAATTCATATTCACATTCATAACACGTAAAATCAACAACCAAGCATGAAATCTACTTTTACTTTCGCCTTTAGTACTTACGTACCTTATATAGTAGTGATGATCCGCCACAACTTCTAAAAGTCAACTAACTCGAATTATCCTACATAGAGAAAGCCGAAACTAAATTAAAACCTTGTGGATTAACTTCTACAACAACTCTAAACTAAATTTTTATATTGAAAACTTGTCAAAAACCTTCCCTATATAGTCTATATTCAATTCCATACTTTATTTTAATTTTTCTTTTGCAAAACACTTGATTTTTGGTAATTTTCCAAAAATGGAAGCTTCATAAAATTACTTTAAAACACTTAAAACCCCTTCTAAATATCATATTTTGATCATAAAACATTATATTCATGTCCAAAGATCATCATACAATATTTTGATGCATCAAAAATAAGTATAACTAATTAAGTCACATGCTACTATTTTTATTAGGCATAAACATGTGTCAATAAAAATTTACAGCTTTATTTATCTATTCAAAACTCCTTAAAAACTCATCAAAACATCATAAATCAAAGCATAAAACTCTTTTACAATCTTATACCATCATTATACATCTAATCTATGCTTCAAAATAATATTTCATGAAGTAAAACAAGTTCATAATATCCATATACTCTATGTTTTCATGACTTTAAAAATTTGACAGAATTATTAAACAACTTAAAAACCCTTAAAAACAAATCTAAACTTCATAAAATCATCACAAATTCATCTACAACAATCTATGATCATAAGATAAAAGTTTAGCTAGACCATTAAAAGCCATAAAACTACAAATTTCATGATTTCATAAACCCTAATATAAAATTTCATGAACAACTTTATAAATTTATACTTTAAACATAATCATATATAACTTTATAAAACATGATTAGAATCATAAAAACATGATTAAACATAATTTTTGCAAGTGGAGGAAGAGGAGTGGAGAAGATTTTTTAATAAGTTTTGAAATATACCAAAAGAAGGGGAGGAAGAGGAGTGGTGGCCTGGGGTGGGACAGCCGGTGAGCAGGTGGCGACACGAGGGGGAGGACGCCGGCGAGGAAGGGGCAGCGAAGGGGAAAGCAAGCAACGAAGTTTTTTTTTCGGAATTTTCAAACATTTCTTTTTTTTTCTCTCTCCTTTTTTTTGAAATCTTAATTCATTAGTATGCAAAATAAATCTGAAAATTTTTTATTTAAGGGGTATTTATAGGCCCAAAGTAGGTTTTGGTGCAATTAATAAATACCTTAATGTTTTTAGGAAACTTCAAAAATTCTATTTTTAGAAACTTTTAAAAATATTTATTCCCCCCATTCCTAAAAGATTGATACGCTTTCCGTAAAGGGTGTTACTTTCTATTTGATACATTTAGAATCTTTCTATTTTAAGAGTGTTAGATTACGTTTTTACCCTTAGTTTGCTTCTTACTTATTTCACCAGCTTATCGAATGGACAAAGTTACCCTTCCTTTTTTTCTTGGATTCGATCTTCTATGTTTTCTGGTCAAAGTCATCAAAACATGTCAAATTAATTACGCACCACTCACTATCTGTCAAATTAATTACTCACCAGTCACTTGTTATCCACACCTACCTCTCTCACATTTCACCTACCTCCCTCACATTTATCCACACCTTTCTCACGCAATATTTCTCTTATCTCTCTCACCCTCTCTATTCTTATCATTCGTCTCACTCAATTTACAAGAAAAAAGCAGAGTAACCATGGAGTTCAACGCTTTTTCCAAGATCTAGTCTTCAAACCTCCTTAATTTCTTGTGCTATCCAACTCAATTTCTTCTCCTTTATAAGACTCTTTTATTGTTTTGGTATTTTCAACACGAAATCATCAAAATTGAGTCCCCTTATCTTTAAACTTGAAAACTTGGCTGTGGCTTCTGGAGATTATCCAGATCCATACGAAGTCTTTAAGAATCCAAGTGATTATACGGATGGCTCCTACACATATTCAAAAATGCTCCGATCCTCTTTGTGACAAACAATCTTGGTGCGATGGAAATCATAGCTACTCAATGGAGACTTTAAACAGTCGAAATTGGGGAATTTTTGCTGAACTTCCATCAGATGATTCTAGATGGTTAAGTAGGCCTCCAACTTACAAAGATGATGACGATGTTACTTCTCGTCTAAAACACCATGTTTTGCCTAAAAAAGGTCCCCTTCACTACAAGTCTACAACATAAATGACATTAGGTAACACTGAAATGGGAACACTTTTTCAAAGGTAACACTTTAGTGTAACAGTTTATAATATGTAACATTTTTAAGGTAACACTTTTTAATAGATAACACTTTAATGTAACACTCTATGACATGTAACACTTCTATAGTAACACTCTTTAATTGGTAACACTTTAACGTAACACTTTATGGTATGTAACACTTCCATTGTAACACTTTTAAAAAGGTAACACTTAGTTGGTAATACTTTTTGGTTAGTAACATTATTGGGACAACACATACAATTACCCTAAGATACTCTCTTTATATATATATTGTGATTTAACTTAATGTAATCTAAAATTCTAATATCTTTAATTATGATTATGATATATTTTAACTAATTATATTTTGCATAAATTTATTTTGAAAAATGTAGTATGAATTAATTATATCAAATTGCGATCTAGTACATTTACATAGAATTCACTTTTCAAACTTCTTTTTGTAAAAATTCCAAAGCACTACTAGACAAAAAAAATTTGCAACCCCTTTGGCAACGGTTCACCTTATGGTAACGACTATAGCAACGGTTGACCTTATGACAACAACTTTAGCAATGGTTTCTCAAAAACCGTCGCAATAGATAAGTAAAGGCAATGGTGTGAACATGTAGCAACAACTTTAGAAAGCAACGCTTTACCATCAGTTGTTGCCTAAAGTACTCAGTTATGCACTTTGTATTTTTATTGGACCGTTGCAATAGAATCTTACTTGGTAGATGGTAAGATAATTATTTGGTAGCTTCAACACCCAAAAAGTCTCTTACAAAACACCTAAACACCACCCTTTCAACACCTTTGCAATCCACTAAAATAAACGAGAGTATTGAAGGTGCTTGGGTCGGTACTAGATCTATTAAGTACTTTGGTTCTGATGATGATAATGGATCAGAAAATGACAACTTTGAATGCCCCTTCGACAATGATACTGCGTTTGATGATGATTTCGATTCGTCTCAAAGTTAATTCCCCTATATTTTTCGATTGCGTTGTTGGTTTGTTGGTGTGATGATAAGTTAATGAATATATTGTTGGTTGAATGATGAATTAATATTTCAAGTTGTTGGTTTTGGAATTAATTTGATTTTCTGAATGATTATTTCAAGTTGTTGGTTTCTTTGCTAATTTGCTTTTCTGAATGAATATAATTTTGTTAATTTAATTCATATTTGATTTCTTTCACTATTTTTTTGAAAGTTTAATTTGATTTCTGAATTGATCTGACAAGAAATCAAATACTCGTAATCCACCCGAAATATTTGTATATTTATATTCATGCTGTTGAAATAATTATCATATTTGAAATAATCATTCATAACTGAAATAGTCATTCATATTCATACTGTTGAAGTAATCATTTATATTAATATTGTTGAAATAATCAAGTAATGAAATAATCGTTCATATTTATACTGTTGAAATAAGCATTTATATTCATATTGTTGAAATAATCAAGTACTGAAATTATCATTCATATTCATACTGTTGAAACCAGTAAATTGTGAGTACTAAACTTTGATTCTTTAACGAATGATTATTAATATTTGTACAGTAACTTTGATTAATCATTAGAAATAATGTGGAAATCCTACCTAAATCATATTAATACGAATGATTATGCCAAGAAAAAAAATACAATTTTGTTAATGAATGATTATTTCAACAACATTCAAAGTTTAATTGATTTTCTGAATGATTATTTTTTAGTTAATTTGCTCTTTTGAATTAATTTGCTGGTTTCTTAGTTAATTTGCTCTTCTGAATTAATTTGCTGGTTTCTTGATTAATTTCATTTATGAATTAATTTGTTGGTTTCTTAATTAATTTGTTGGACTTTTCTTAATTGTTGTTCATAATGTTGCTACTAATTTTTTAACAACCAATCGACGATGAGTCCGTATGTTATGAGACTTTCAACAACTTTATTTTGGTTGGTTAAGTCGACTACTTAACTGCCACCAGCAATTTTGTTGAATGACTTTTTGATGGTACTGACAACAAGTGTTGTGAGATGCTTCACAATATTTCAATCGTTCAACTTAATTGTTGTTTTGGAGGCGTTAATTAGTCGACGTAATTAATTCATGTTGAATTTTCAATGATTTTTGGGGACTTCTGAGAACAATAAAAAAAATTTAACAACACCAAACCTTTAAATGATTTTTTTTATAATGAACTTTGTGGTTCACCTTACATCATCAATGAACATGTCAAGATTTTTACTTGAATATTCTCCTCTGTTTTCATCATGGTTCCCTAGATGTTGATGGCCTATTTTCATATGCTTCAACTAAATTCCAACATTCCTCTACATTCCACCTATTTGCTTGAACTTGCTCAGGAAGTATCCCAAGAGCCTCTAATTTTTCTTTGTAGTTGTGAGGTAAATCATAATCATTGCTACCTACCTTCTTTAAAATTTATGTCATGACATATTGATAAGTCATCCACACGTTGCTCAGTTTTTTAAGGTTTAAACATTGAAAGCTTCATTAACTTTTTGTAGAATCTCATCTTCATTTCTTGGCATCTTCTTGTGCATTAAACTTTGAATGCTGTTGAAAAACCCAATATCTAATATGTTTAGATCAGGGCGGTTTGTTGGTTGCTGAACTAATATAAATTTGAAGTCATCTTGGTTGCAATGTTGTTGCCAAAAAGGGTCTGACTGTTGTATGTGAGCCTTTGCATTGTCTTGCTGAATGTATATTGTCTTAGTCCCTTCTTCTGCTGGCCATTTTGCTTTGATTACTGGAATTATTTGTTGAATGAGCATGTCTCTAGTCACTTCTTTGTTGATTGATGGGATAATCTTCGTGACCATAGCTCCCCTCTCTCTATTTTTTGAGCTCCTCTTTGCTGGTTCTTGGTATGAAAGTGGAAATATCCCTATTTTACCATCAAAAGTACATTGACCATCTGAATTGTACCTTGGTCTTGCTAATACTCCCGTATACATGACCTTCTTTATGTTTGTGCGTGATTGAGCTGCTCTGTAATCTGGTGTTACATTTGCACCCAAATAATACCTTTGTGACTTTCGTGTTTGATTGAACCACTTCTCATCCAAGCGTACGAAGTTGTACATTGGGTAAAATTTTCTCTTTGTGTGTCCCGAGTCTCCTATAAGTAAACTCAAAATCCACCTCATTCTCTGAATTTTGTTAGCTTCACTTGATCTTGGTCGTAGGGGATTGGTATGAGCTTTGATAAGACCTCTTTGCTTCATTCTCCATATTGTTGTTGATCCTATCCCAAGCATTGCACCTATATCTCTAATGCAAGTTCTCTCACTACAAAAAATAGCCCATTTGCGACGGAAAAAATCCGACGCAAAAGGCTGAAATTCCGTCGGAAATGGCATTTGCGACGGAATTCCGTCGCAAAATGGTCGTCGGAATTTCGCTTGTCGCAAATACGGGAATTTGCGACGGAATTTCCGTCGGAAAAGTGTTCCGATGGATTTTCCGACGGAATTTCATCTTTTTTCCGATGACATGACTTATTTAATTTCTGACAAAATTTGCGACAGCCATAATTCCGTCGGAAAATTAAACAAAAAAATAAAAAAAAAGTGGTGAGGCAGCAACAACCACCACACCACCTCATACAACCACCAACACAACCAAAAACCACCAACCACTACCACCTAGAATCGAAACCAAAACCCAAAACCACTAACCACCACCACTCCAACCACAACCGAAACCCACTTACCACCACCCCAACCGAAACCCAGAACCACCCAAAATCGAACACAAAACCGAAACCGAAAACCACCCCACCAACTACCACTGAAACCTAAAAACCCAAAGCCAAAACTATAACCAACCACCACCCAACCAACCCAAAAAACTAAACCCGGAACTACCTGTGACCAAAAATCAAAACCCAAACCGAATTCGAGAACCACCTTAACCCAAAAACCTAAACCCGAAACCACCCAGAACTAAAACCAAAACACAAACCCAATTCGAAAACCACCACAACCCAATAAAATCCAATTAACAACCACCCAACCACATTCACTTAGAACCGCCACCACAACCAAAAAAAAAAACAAACCAAATGCCCCCAAAATCTCAAGAACCATTAAGGCAAAAAAAAAATCGAAATTGAAAATCAAAATAAACATAAAATTAACTAAATACATACCTTAAAATCAACCGTCTAAGATTTTTTTGGTCGAATTTGACCATGAAAACCCTAGATCTAGGGTTTTTATGGTCAAATTAGACCAAAAAAACAACACCAAAAAAACAACATCGATCTTTAACCTTTTCGTTTCTATTCATTAGGACGAAATTTTCAATGAAAAAATATAGATGAGAAGGAGAAAGGAGAAAGGAAAAAGAAAGAGTTGAGAAGAAAGAAGGAGATAGGAGGAGAAAGAAAGAGATGAGAAGAAGGCGAGGAAAAAGAAGAGGAAGATCGAAGAAGATGGCATGAATGAGAAGAGGAAAGGAGGAAGTGA
Source organism: Suaeda aralocaspica (assembly GCA_016808085.1). Classification (NCBI taxonomy): domain Eukaryota; kingdom Viridiplantae; phylum Streptophyta; class Magnoliopsida; order Caryophyllales; family Amaranthaceae; genus Suaeda; species Suaeda aralocaspica. Next base: position 2,737,958 of record PYUH01000055.1, on the reverse strand, counting down.
GATGAGGAGTGAGAGAATGAAAGATTTAAAAAAAGGGAAAGAGAGGCGGAATAACAAAAGATTAGGAGTTACTTATATACTTAGGGTTCGGGATGTTATTTGTTTGGTCTAAATGGTATTTTGCGACGGAATTTTCCATCGCAAATTTGCGACCGAATTTTCCGTCGCAAATTATCTAAACAATTGGATTTTGTCAATATAAATTTGCGATGGAAAATTCCGTCGCAAATTATCTAAACAATTGGATTTTTGTCAATATTTCTATTTTGCGACAGAAAATTCCGTCGCAAATTATCTACACAATTGGATTTTTGTCAATATTTTCTATTTGCGATGGAAAATTTCGTCGCAAATTAATTTTTCCAACAAAAATTAAATTTTTTGTCTATATTTTTCAATATTCCGTCGCAAATTGTTAAAATTCCGTCGCAAAATTGCGATGGAATTATAATCCGTCGCAAATTTATGACGGAATAATATTCCGTCGCAAATTTCTGACATTTGCGATGGAATTGGTGTCCGACGCAAAAATTCCGTCGCAAATCACCCTTTTTCTTGCAGTGTCTGCCCCATTGAAAGTTGAGAAATTATGTCAACTGGACATTGAACTCTCTTTCTTCCACTTCGAAAATATTTGTTGTCAACATTGAAAGATTGGTTTGCCTGTTTTTGCTTGTTTGCTATGTTCCATATTTCTAGAATTGCTTTCCTTCCCGCTTTGAATTTATATGTTGCTAGTTTGATATTATAGTGTTTCAATACACCATTCACTTGGTTATCCAAAAGCCAACAAAGAATTATCAGTCTTACTGAATTGCTGAGCCTTTGATAATGATGAGTCGTATTTGTGACACCCGGTTGATGCTGTTGTTGCTGGTCTGTTTCTTTACTTGGAATAATGTTAAGGTTTGGAATGCTGTTGAGGTCTAGGAATTGCCTCTCCTCTTGTGGTTGCCTCTCCTCTTCTGGAATGTTGCTGAGGTCTAGAGCTAACCTCTCATGTTCTGGTTGTTCATCAGAGTCCCCATTCAAAAATGGTTCTTCAGCTATCTCAACAGCACCCTGAACAACATCACACTCTCCATCCGAGTCAGATATGATGTCTGTAAATTCATGACAATCATTGACCTCATTCTCTGAATCCATGGAAGGCAAGGAAGCTGATTTTTTTACTGCCTTTTTGTTTACTCTGAAACAGTTCAGAGAACACTTCTGAATGTTTGGTGTTTAATTTTGCTTTTGGATACCAAATGAATAGGTGTTGTTTACCCTTTTAAATAAGCTGCTTAGGAATAGTGCTTATGTCACTTATCCATGTAGTTTGTTGTTATTGGTCAATTAAAAAAACAACTTTTTATTGGTGAATTTATATTGTGTAAGATTGGCGTATTAAATGCTTTTGAGCCTATTGAATTCTCACTCGTAATCTCTTTATACTTCATACTTCACCCTATTGAATTGTTTCATCATGACACATTTGTTGTTGTATTATCATACTCCCAAGTAATATTGCAATAAAGCATTTACACAAAAATCTAATGGAATCTTATCTTATTCTCTTACTTTCCTTAATTGGCGTGCATGATACCAAGCGTATCAATCTTTTAGGAACGGAGGGAGTAATAAAACTCAAAGTGACATGAAATGTACTTTATAAACTTTAGAAAACATAAAATAATTATTTCAATTAACAATTAATTTAAATTTCTTTCTTTAATATATTTATTGAACTTAAATTCTCAATAAAAATACTAAAAACATACACATAAAATACGAAAATAACTTCTTAAAATATGTGAAAATATGGGATATTGCAGTTTTCTAAGGAAGAAGGTCATTGTGGGGATGATGGCTATTGTGTTGACATTGCGGCGGTGATTGGGTAGATGTGGTGATGATGATTAGGTGGTGACTGGGTGGATGTGGTGGTGATTGGGTAGTGATGGAGGAGTGGTAGTTGTGGATAAAATTAATTTAGATAATTTAATTAATTTGTTTTAGTTGGTATTAGTTTATAGTTAATTTTTTAATTTGAAGGTAATAAAGGAAAATTTAACAATATAAGACTACCCGTGAATTTAGTTAAAAATTCAAGGATATATGGTGCATAATTGAAACAGTGGGGGTACCTCACGAATTTTGCAAAAGTTTAGAGATACCCCGTGAATAAGCCGAAAAAAGTTATTAGGAGGGATCTTCCTTCTTTTTACAAAATAAACCTAGCCCCCACAAAAGGCCCATTCCACTGAAAATCATCACAGTTGGTCCAATTGTTATATCATGGACCCGATGGATCCATGTAATAAATTGTGCACCCCTTACTAACACACGCACTATAGAACAAAGAAAGAGGGCAGAGTTACATTGACATAAAACTTACGGGGCCCTATGCAACTTGTAAGTATAAGATCCTTTATCCAATAGATTTGGTACCCAATTTTTCTTTTCATAAATAAAATTCATTACACTATAGTTCATTTATTTTTTATTTGTAAAATTGGAAGAATTGATAAAAAGGATAAAGAAATTGGGTGATACATAATGGTTCAAAAATCAATTCCATACTAAAATATATATAAGAGTTAATTAAGCGTTGAAAGATTTAATTTTGGTAGAAGAGAAATGTTATTTTGAAGATTGTTTGATGGTAATGGTTACAGGGGATGGAGAGTTTTTTGGGAATGAGTTTGATAAATTGAGAATTTAGAAGGAAAAAACATGATTTGGTGACAGCTTGAAGATTGAGCGGAGAAAACAACGGGCCATTGAATAAGTTTGATATATGGAGCCTTTATAAATTTTTTTTTTTTTAAAAAAAGAAAATTACTTAGGAGTAGAATTGAACACTAGTCTTCAATGTAAACTTTACATGACTTGATCACTATTTTAGCTTTAGTTTGATGTACTTATATGAAAGTGATAAATATATAAGTGATGTCTGGGGCACTGTTCCGTCGACCACCTTGCACACCCCCAAAGCCATCCCTAAGAAAAGGAAAAAGCTGATGCACATGACTTTTTTTTTTTTTTTGGTGGATAAATGAGAGTGACTCTAAAGACAAATACAAACAAACAAACTACAAAAAGAAAAAGAACAAAAAAGAAAACCATACAAATACTCTACTACAAAACCTATAAAAGACTAAACCACAACTGCTACTCAGCCATTGGAACATCTCACGACCACGCAACTTCCCTAGAACCTCCAACAAAATGGCAGAATGGTCCTAAGGGATCGCCTCCAAAATCTCGAGCCTTTAAACCGAATCCACGCCATCGTGGTTTACAAGACAATCCACCACTTTAGTCGCTTCTCGGTAACAATGCTCGACCGACATTTCCGCTCATTTCGAGCAATAAGTAAACGACATAAGTTAGTTGGTTCCAAGCCTACCAATAAGTGAACAACAACTTCTAAATCAACCGTTAAAGCAATCTTTCGATAACCTTTATTCCAAGCTAAACTTAGTCCTCTTATCACCCTCAATAACTCCGCCTAATGTATCGTCGGCCACCACCAATTGGATACAAACACTGTTAGAAAAGCTCCTCAATGATCCCTGATAATTCTTCCTGCACCACTTGGTCCCGGGTTTCCTTGTTGAAGCCCCATCAGTGTTAAGCCTCACCCACCCTGTACTTGATGGTTCCAAATGAACAAAAACCTCCTTCCTTACATGTTTTATTATATTTTCTTCATGATTCTCATAAGCTCTTATAATTTCTCGTACTCTTGCACATATAGAGCTCAATTGATTAAGTGGAATATCAGAACTTCTCTAAATACTCTTGGCATTTCGCCATCTCCACAACCACCAACACGTTACCCCAAACACCATTGGCCATTCCAGATTATCACTCCTTGTGTTACGTAAATTATCAAATACCCGCAGTTTCAAAGGTTTGTTTAAATCTCCACTATTTGCATCAAAATTTAGCTTCCTCCAAACCATTGTAGTAGTAGGACAATAACACAATAACGAGTCGTTGTTTCCTCTTAGAATCAACTTACAAGACAACGAGGTTTTTTAATTAGGTGTCTTATGATGAGCCTTTATGCTTTTCTAGACTTGCCAACTAATGATGGTGGTTTGCTCTTTATTTTATTAATTTATTTATTTATTAAGGGGTGGTGATATTTTATTCAATTTTATCTAGTTTTCCAATTTAAGTTTGTATGAGTAATTAGATAATAGGCAAAATTGTCAGAAGGCACATTTTATAAACTTTTATCTGAGAACTGGCACCTTTTACAAAATTTCTTGTGAGTTGGCACCTTAATTTTGTTTCTTTATGAGATGGTACCTTATGCCATTTTTTGGCGTTGACCAACCGGAAACTACGTTTGACTACCTAATTGCACTCCTTTGCATTCCTCCCCCCCCCTCCCCTTTTTTTCCCTTTTCCCTCCTATTTTTCCCACCATTTCTATTCCATTTCCCCTCCTCTTCTTCACTAAAAATGAGTAAAACAATTCATTCACACACTCACGTCAAATTAGGTTAAATCAAATTGGGTAATTTTTTAACTTATTCTCAATTTTTTTTCTCACAATTGGTTGTTCAGCAATTTTTTATTCTGTTTTTAACCAAATGGTTAAAACATGCAATCAACAATCAACAATAAGTAACCATACAATCTACAATCAACAAACATACAACCTGTTATCAACAATAAAAAAATTTTATTCAACAATCCACAATTCGCAATATTCGAATTCCCAAACAAAAATGATCACAAACCCTAATTCCACAAACATACAACATACAAACAACAATCGACAATTGACAATTGATAATCCAAAAAATCAACAAATCCCCACAATATTCGAATTCAATAAAAAAATTATTAAAACCCTAATTCTGGTTCAAATTTTTTTTAAAAAAAGAATGACAATATCAACCTAGATTTGTACACCACCTTGTAGTTCTCCCAAGCCTTGAATTTTGTCTTTCCCAATGCCATTAGAGAAGAAGAATTCAGTAAAAATGAATTTTTAAAATGATTTTTTAGTAAACAAAATGACGAAGACGAAGAAAAGCAGAAGAAACAATGGACTGAAATGACACTTCAATTTTTATTAACTTACCAAATAAGCATTAATGATGAACATCAATTAATGATGCAAGGTCGCTGTAGTTGATTTGGGAAGAAGAGAGAATTTTGAGAGTTTGAATTGTAAACTTAGTCTAATGCCTTAGTCAAAATAAGTTAAAACAACTTCAAGTTAAATGAAAGAGTGCAAATATTAAAAAAAAATATTAACCAACACCTAACTTACCTGAGTCAAACGTACTTTCAAGCTAGTCAACGTCAGAAAATGGCATAAGATACTATCTCACAAAGAAAAAAAAATTGGTTTTTCTACGTGGTGCCCCTAGGGCATTGGGTTTTCTACGTTGTGCCCTCCCAAATTAAAGTTTCCACACGGTATCCCTAAGGTTCACTAAGTGACTAAATCATGACCTTTTCGTTAAAAATGTCACAATTTCATTCTCAATTTGGTGGCTCATACGCTTCTGCTCATGGTCCATACTCTTCCATTTTGCCTTGTAATTAAAGAGCACTATGGACACTGTGAGTCTGTGACTCATACAACAAATAATTTACGAGCATTTAATATTTGTTTAACTACAAGGTCATGTCATAGTAACTAATTTAACCTTAGGGGTATCATGTGGAAGTTTTAATTTGGGGGGCACAATGTAAAAAACCCAATACTTCAGAGGGCACAATATAGAAAAACTAAATTTTTTTTTAAGGTGCGACTCACAATAAATTTTTTAAAAGATGCCAGTTCGCAAATAAAAGTTTATAAAATGTACCTTTTAACATTTTACCTAGATAGATTTCTTAGTATATGGATAAATATAAAGACACACCATATATTTCTAAAATCATTCATGAAACCACGAACCTAAATCATAATCGTAATCGTATTTCGTAAAATTTAAAAAAAAACGTGAGAAACACCTGATAAAAAAAAGTAGATAAAACTACGAAGTACAAACAATTAAGGTGCACAAAACAATAATCTACCTTCAGCCCTTCACTCTTTATTTCAATATTTCACAAAACAAATCATCTAATCTAAACCCTAAAAAGAAACACTCGCGATTCTCAACGACTGCGATTCACCGGTGCACCACTAAGGTTCGTCGTCAACACCGGCTGATGCTCCGCCGCTCCAATCACCGGTGACGGCTCTCCTTGTCAAAGTATTGTCTTCATGTGTTGTTTAATTTCAGTTTTTTTTTTTTTTTTTAATTTTAATTTTAGTTTTCTTTAATTGTTTTGTTTAATTTTAGTTTTTATTTTTTTATAATTGTTTTCAGATTAGAAGCGAGGAGAGAGAAAGTGGCTTCTTTTCCAAGTCACTCCAAATTCAAAATTATTGTTTGACGATCACCGTTTTTTCTTAGCGGGGGTTTTGAAGGGTTTTTATTAGCTATGGCTCTCCCCTTGGGAAAGCTCACTATCATCGTCGGTGCAGGTTTTATTTTAGTTTTAGTTTTATTTATTTATTTTTTCTTTTTTATTTTTTTACGCATTGAAATTTAGCTAATGTTAGAGCTTTTTATTTTTATGTTTTTTAAATTGTTTTGTTAAATTGATGAAGATTAATTACATGGGTAGTATTTGAATTGCAATTTTAGTTAGTAAATTGGCTGTTGGAATTTCGTCGAACACTTGGTGGGCATTGGACCTATTGCCCTAGAAAAACTTAATTATCCCTTGCGATGATATTTTAAGATGTTGTTTTTGCATGGTTTCTCTCTTATCACTTGGTGTAGTATTTATGTTGATTTTTGTAGCTAACTACGACTCTATAGACAAAATGGCGACACGAAGGTAGTAGTAATTTAGAAGATATGGTGTCTGAATCTATTTTTGTGTGATGCTATGTACTTTTCTATTACACTACCTTGATTTGCCTTTTAAGGTTAAAAGAAATTTTTCATAACTACAATTAGACCTATGTTATTATATGGGTCTGAATGTGAATTGGGAAGGTCTCGAAGGGGTATATTTTAGAAGATGGGTGTAGTTGAGAAGGTGGACATGTAGGAACGCTTTTGAGATATAATAAATTGTTTATGAGTATAAGACGAAGGAAAATTGTTTATGTTGGTTTAATCAGGTAAAACGCCCATGAGAGGATGCATATGGAGGTGGCTAAGTTTACAACTTGCAATTTGACCTGAACCTAAATAATGGAGGGATTAAGGCTGCACAAAAGGTTGTTTAATTTGATTGGGATAAGCCTTTGAAAACCAGCTCTCAATTTTGTGGCGTTAACAATAACATGATTTGACCCATTTAACTCATTCTATGTAAATTAATCTTGGGAAATGTGGATTTCGGTGCAAAATGTGATTAATATAATAGTTACATTGCAATCCTCCATTAAGTATATACAACCGACTTCCATTGAATAAATCATTTTAAGTATTCCCTCCATCTACCCTTGATCTCTTCATGTTGAACAAGGATTCGCTGATTTTTGTCCTTTCACTTTACCCTGCTTAGATCCTTTGCTAACCCTTTTCTCCTCTTAGCTATACTATATATTTCCTTTTCAGTGTCCTTCCTTTGAGTCAAGCTTGTCGCAACATCCGTGTAGACCTTGGTTTCGCCTCTCTCAGTGCTTATTTTGCTTTGCCTTTACTGTCTTAAGCTTCTTAAATGATTTGTTGTGCATACATCTTGTAGACCACGTCTTGTCTTTGTGCAATGGCGGTCTACCATTTGATACACTACAATAAATGTAAAATAACTTAACTTTAAACGTGATTAATCTTTTGGCTCTCTTAGTTATATGTAACTCGTATATTATATGATTTGAATAATTGTAGTAATGGATAAATGATTTTAAAGGGTTAAACTGTGAAGTTAGTGACTTGTTTCATTAGATTTATTTAACCTGTCAATTAAGAAAATGGGTGCACTAACACTCCTATCCTTATGCTTGTTGCACTGCTGTTCAAGCATATTGGTAAGGAAGGGCTTTTCTCAGTGGTGTTAGAGCTAATCCTAGCATAGTAGGGCACAACAATTGTCCTCCAATCCCCTTTGGTGGTATTTCAGCGGTCACTTACAACATTTAGGATTGAGAAATGAACTAGGGTTGAGTTTTAACCTGTCTAATAAATGGGTTAGGTTTGGGTCGACAGATTTTCAACCCTAGCTTGAACGGAAGTTCGACTTGTTATGTTGACTAGCTCTTGTGAGAATTTTAAAAGGCGTTGAGGGCTTGAGTCCGAGGAAGACCAAAGATAACTTAGATGATTACAGTGCTAAAAGATCATGAAAAATTGGGGTTAGAACCAATGCAGCTTTCGGTAAAAGTGAATGGAGGAAGATATTTTTATGGATTACCATGTGAGATAGCATATAGGTTCTTACAGCTGAATACTACTTGGAACATAGGCTTTGATTTTATTGTTATCATTATATCTTTGTCCAATCTATTTCTCGCTTGGTGAGTGATTTGAGGCAGTTTATATGTTACGTTACCAGCTTTTTTTAATCATGTGATGGTGATCATATATTTTTCTCCAACATGTTTGTAGTTTTGAATTTTTTATCTGTGCTTCTTGCATTTTTTTGCAGCATTGTTGTAAATACTTCTGTGTCAAGTTGTGAGTTTATTGAGGTTTCACGTTATTGTATAGTATATTCAAGCCCTTTTTTAGGAAGCATGTTCATGCTTCTTTTGTATTTTGTTCTAAGAACAGAGGAGACTTCTGATTCATCAGGCTTCACATCCACACTTTTTCGTACATTTTTCTATAGGAAATCAAATGTAATAATGTGACATTTGCAGATTACAATTGATGTGTTTTTTTAGGCCAATAAAGTTGTAGTCATTTGTCATTTATACGAAAGCTAAGTCTATGACTTAAAATGCTTTGACTTAGTTGCACTATCACATAATTCCCTAAACTTTACATTACATTAGTCTCTATTATGTGCCTCTGTTCCTCTGAAGCGTTTGATCATCAGAAGGTGATGTGTTCAAATCTGAACAATTCGTTGGTGACTGTTTTAACTTTTCTCTTGCAGGCATCTTGGGTTCTATTTTAGTTCAAGAAGGGCGCATGCCCAGTGTCTCTGATGTCATCTCAGGTGCCATAAAGGTGTCAATACTTAATCTGGCCTTTTTTTATTCTTGTTTTTTTATCATCATTTAATAGCCACCACTTTCACCACAAGTTACTTCTCTATTTATTCTGTTTATTGTTGTTCTGTTCTGTTTTACATCTCTCTATGTACTTTATTTTAACCGTTTGTCTCTATTTATGAGTATTTTACCTACTTCTCTACTATTTTGTGTATAATGTGGTCTAAATGTTGTATTCCACTATCCCAAAGCATCTAAACTGAGAAAATCAATTATGGCTCTAAAGAGTCACCAAGCTAAAGTCTTCTGTTGGATCACAGGTTGCTTTGAAGCCTATAAAGCAAAGCGATTCAGCTTCTACTACAAGCAAGCCAAGAAATGATGCTTTGATGGCTCAGGTATCTGCTTACAACCAAAATATCCTTCTGAATTTGTTAATTTTGTTGTAGTAAATAATGATGGTAACTTGATGATTTTCAAAGACTTTTGAACTTTTTTTTGGTTAGCTCTTTTTACTATATGATATTCTTCACATCATTTGCATGTCTTTAATCTAATAATTAGAAGGCTTATTTGGATCTAGAGAATTTTACAAAGCCATATCACTTGCTATTTGAGTACATGTAAGGATTTCTTTTTCTCAAAAAAATTGCCTCTTGGGTTGAAAAGTGTTTTGCCATGATATATTTTGTACTTAATAGTCCGACTTTCTCAGTGATGTTGCTCCTTTGTGGTTATGAGGGAGTATTGGTGAAAGTGTATACATAATGAATAGATTTTTAAGCCATTGTATATATTTTTCACTTTGTGATTGTGCTAAATATTAATAAGAAAGTAATATCTTAAGGAATGTGTTGTGAATATTTATTTGTGTTTCATGGGGTACTATGCGCTTTGGTAATGTTTGTTGCTGTTTCAAAATATTGCGATTTGTTATGTTATTTCTACACTTGTTCTCATTTTCCATTGATTAAAATTTTCCACTCCCTCTCCTGACCTTTTCTATTCTACATTGTTTCCACCTTGTCTTTTTTGATAGAATTCATGACCTTTTAGGTTTCTACTGATATATTGAGTATTTGGATTTATTGGACAGATGGTCTAAACTTCTGTTTTTGCAGGTTAATAGTTTAAAGCAAGAGCTGCAGCTCCTTTCATCGAGCAGACCAATGACTGTTGTGACATCAGCTACAACTGGTAACTTACCTTGTGAGGTGTACAGAACAAGATTGTTATCTTCTGTTATGCACTCGTATATAAATAATGGTACCATTCTAGTGCTAAATGTGTGAAGAGATAGATAAAGAGAGAGAGAAAGAGAGAGATTGAGGGAGGTAGGAAATGGGGAAAAAAGAAAGAAAGGAAAACAGTGAAATCTGATTTAAGTTGCTTCTGTGGACTAAGGGAAACATTTGAATCTCCTAATTCCTATGTAGATGATAGATTTAACCTGGTTGTTTAGTGTGGGTATTAATGATGGAGAGATGGAAGTTTGAAGTCTCTCGGTTGCAATGCTACTTGATAATTTGACTGGGTATTGCGATCTCTTATTATCATGCTTCTATCAGAATTGATGATTGATCAAACTTTGAAGTCTCTCATACGCAAAGTTACATGATAATTTGACATGTTGTTACGATGTCTTATTATGCTTATATTGGCAATAATTTGCATTTGTGTGAAATAGCGGTTGCTGACTCCTTTATTTCTTGAGTTTTGGATTGCACAAAAGCATCTATGTTTTGGTTATGCAGATCTGATGAAGGTTGATAAAATTTGTAGATAACTAGCTATTGAGGATCATTCTAGGTTAAGGGTTTGTCGTTTTGTGTAGTGTGATTGCAGATATGGCAAACATATTGTGACTTTTCTTGTTAGTTGTTGTGTTGTTTTGAGTCTCTGGTGAGAAACAGAACTCCCTTCTACCTTACCTTCACATGGGATTGTGCTGGAGAATTAATCCAACATTGGATGTGTCTTCAAGATTTATTTGTGGTTAGTTTTGTTCGTTCTTCGATATTGTACTAGGAACTCTTGAAGAAGAGGATCTGATAAATATTTCGTGGGAAAGATTTACCACCCCAGATGTACATCATCATCAATTTTCCATTGATTTTGTGGATAAGATGCTTGTTTTGACAAATTGAGAACTTATGTAATCTCCCTCCCCCCCTCTCACTTGTTGGTGTATTCCTTTAGTATGAATCCTACCCAAAATAGTGAACTTTCTTGTCACATTGAAGGTCTAGAGGAGTTAAATGCTTAATTATCAGAGTCTTGTGTTTGCCATGCATAACTATTCTCTCAATTTGTTGAGAAGTTGGCAAGTAGGGGTGTACACGGTTCGGTCTGGTGCGGTTTGCGGTCTAGAACAGACCAGACCGCAAAATTGCGGTCTAGGTATTTTCCCGACCAGACCATATTTTAGACTAGGCCATACCACAATTTTTTAAACGGTTTGGTTTAGTGCGGTTTGCGGTTAAGCCGAAATTCCTGAAAAATTTTATGAAGCATAACGTTACAAGAGCGAAATGCTAATACACAACAAACGATAAGTTTACCTATACAACCAAGTGCAAGTCCACAACAGAAAATGACAATATAACATCCATCAATCAATCATAAAATGGAAAACCATACAGAGTTACAAATTTAAAAGGTTACATATTTGCAATACCACAAATCTAAAACTGCAAACCATAATTATTTACGGTTTACGGTCTGGTCTGGTCTACAAAAAATAAAAAACCAGACCAGACCGCAAAAATTACGTTCTACCAGACTATAAATTTTGGACCGCATACCAGACCAGATCGTAAAAATACAGTTTGGTCCGCGGTTTGGTGTGGTCCAGACCATTCTCTGTACAGCCCTATTGGCAAGTATGATTTTGGAAGTATTCTCAGCTATAATGCCATTGCTTCTAGCAATTCCCTCACTTGATGGAGCTTGGTTACTAACTTTGTTGGGAAGATATTATTTACAAGTAGGAAATTATTAATTGTTTGTATTAGCCCCTAATGACAAGAAACAGTTGTTTATTGTTATTTGTTAAGAAAATGAAGTTTGCTACTCTAAGAGCTAACTAAAACATTAATGATTCTCTTGTAGTTATATATATATATATATATATTACTACAAGGATATTATTAATTTGCATTGAAAAGGGAATTGTCATTGTCTTATCTAGTATTGCAGTTGATTTATTTTTTGGTTCTTTTTTTTAGGTGGCCGTCGATATGGTGTAATTATTGTAATTGTAGCTGTTGGCTATGGATACGTATGGTGGAAGGTAAGTATTTTACCATGCTGCTGGATTTGTTAACATGCCCTATTTTGAACTCTGATAACTAGATTGAGCTCCCTCTTCTATAGTGGCAAATTGAAACAAATTGAATGACTGAGTACCTCTAGCCACAGTCTTTATTTCTTTGTTTCATGTAACCTTATTGTTTCATCTATGTATCGTGTAGAGTGATCTGGTTTATTTCTTTGAGCATGTTCTGTACATATTTATGCACTGGCAGTGGGAGAGTAGATAAAATAGATTTCTTCTGCCCCAGATTACTTGGGAGTTGGGACATTTTCCTAAATTGTTGTCCCAATTTTCCTGCTACATTTTCTTTCTTAGTTTGTAGTCCCATTAAATTTTGATTTTACTTTTTACTCTTGTCATCTTCCTGCATAATTTCTTCGTCTTTACTCTTGTTTTTTCCATCATTCTTATTTAACACCCTGCTATCCTTCCCAACCATTTCAATGCTTCCACATGTTATACTCGGGATAAAAACCCAATTCAAAAGCAAATGTAGCAAGTTAAAAGAGATTGAGAGAGTAACTATATAACTATATGAGTTACATATCTACACTATGAAGTAATTAACAGTTTATCTATATTGTTTTTTCTCTTTTTTGCTGACCTAAACCCTGCATTGCTCTTTTATTTCCTTCAATCTACAGATGCATGCCCATAAGTCCTAATGGATTAAGCTTTATGCTTTCGTGACATGTTTCTAAAACCATCTTTATACTTGTTGGTCCCACTTTTACTCATTTAGACTTTAAGGCTTGTCACCTTCTTTACAGGTCCAGTGCTTTGATTTGTCTTACTAGTTGTGATTATAAATTAATAATTTTTGTTTGGACATTGATAGGGTTGGAAAATTCCAGATTTCATGTTTGCCACCAGGCGCGGTTTATCAGATGCCTGCAAGTCTGTTGCGAAAAACCTTGATGATGTTTTTCTTTCACTCCGGGCAAGTTTGATATTTCCACTTGTGATACTGTATTTTCCTTTTTTTAACAAAATGATTGTCCGTTGTTTGCATTTTTCTCATAATGGTTACTGAGTGTTGTCAGACTAGTCTCCAATGTTGTTTATTACAATGTTGGAGACTGTCTATTTTTCTTACTTATACAGTGTTAACTGTTTAGTTGTCTAAGCAATCCAGTGTGCAGTTCTTTCCGTGGCTGTGTTTCAAAGGGAAAACATGTTGAGCTCAGCTATTTTTTGAGCAAATATGTATAAACGAATCTGATCCAAGTTTCAAATTTCGTTGCTGTTTCTTTGGTTCCTTGCTAAAATAGTTAGTTAGATAAGGGGAAATGGTAAAGGATTGAAAGGAAGGGTATTTTAGTAGGCATCTTGGTTTTGAAAACATCTGCCTTATGCTTTAAGAAAAATGTTTTTTAGCTGGATCAAGATTTAAGAATTTGATATAATTCTCTGTTTCCAAGTGGGTTTTAGTTTACACGTACATCATGAGTTCATGCAGTAATTCATTTCAAAAAATGGGAATTCAAATTGGTTTTAGGATTATTTTTAGGAATGTTCTTCTGTCAATCAGCTATGTTTTGATGCTTTCCTCCAATCATAGTTTGATTTCCCAGTTCCACATTGATGCTTGAATTTTAAGGCTTCATCAGAGTTTGCATTTTAGATCTAATTTGGTCCTAGTTTTTCAGTTGCATTACTCTGTTAGCCCGTGCTTATCAATTTGATGATTATGCGTCTTATTCTCCCTTCCATTTCCATGCTGCAGACTACCAGAAACGAGCTATCTTCTAAAATTGATGATTCAAGTCATAAATACGATGAAATTGCTGCATGTAGTGGCACTACTAAGGATGAGGTATGGTTTCAAGTCTATAAATATCCATGATGAATCAGTGGTTTCTTTTTTGAGTTATTTGGAAACAGTTTAGCTGGTATCTGAAAGCTTTTGGATCAGTAAATACTCATTTGTGTCTTGGGACAATGTTATATTGTCAATGGTCTTTTAATCTAATATCTTTTGATGGTGAGTCTACTTGATGTCTACTTTGATGAATGGTAGCACCTTGTAAGTTGTAACTACTGTCCCTCACTGAAATGCTATTACAAATGTGCCAAGGTCTGTAGATTAAAGTGTTGATAATGAGTCTGTTACATTGCTTCTTTCATAGATTTCTCCCAATTTGACTGGTTAGTCTTGTATGTTCAATTCATGTGTTTTAACTTCCACTAAACATCATTATGCTTAGCATGTTAGTTGATTACAATTTATAGACTTGTTATTGCCTCTTCATTGTACCCTTTCCCTTATTTTGATAGGTTTGCTGTGCTTATTCTGTTGAAAAAGATGCTTCTCTGTTACCGTGGTCCAGTGTTTCCATAAAGTGCTGTGACAAGCATATATTATTGGCCTGTAACTAATACAATGAAAAGAAAAAGGGTATCAAGGGAAAGTAAAGGCCTGAGTGACCATTGTTAAGCAACTTAGGACCTTTGAGTTCCTTGGGTGTGTGGGTGGAGGCAAGTAAACCTTGTTGAAAGACTTGCCATTTTATCATTATTTTTATATGCTTGCTACAATCTATTGGCAAGGCAATTAGTAATATTGTGTGCACTAGATAATAACACGAGCCACTAATGTGATATTCTAGTTATGACCAACAAATCAATGATGTTGATAATATCTGAATGTTGCTGTTGTAACCACTAATTTTCCTTTCATTTCGATTTTCGATTCCAACTGACCTTGATGAGTTATCAGGTAACTGGAGTACGTGGAGAGGTTTCAAAGTTTACTGTGGATCTCCAAACTGTCAATAAAACAATCCAAACACTGGTGACTCATGTTTACTTAATGTTGTACTGCTGTCAGTTATTGGGTGACCAATAATTACAACTTCTGATTCTATCTTTTTTCTTCTTGAAGGAGACAAGAATGGGCAGAATTCAAGGGAAACAGGTGCACATTTCAATATATTACTAATTTTCTATGCAATAAAAATGCATGACAAAATAACTTTTATATTTAATGACTAATTGTCAAATCTCTTTCAGGATGAGACTAAAGAAGGAGTGGCAAGATTGTTACTTTGCACCTTGGAGGCAGAAAATAAATTTTCAGATCTTATTCAGGCATGAATTGGTTGTCTCTAGTTCCAGTGTTATCAAAATCATTATCATATCTGCACAAGCATTATTAACTATATCCATATATTTCCATCAACCTAGTGTTCATCTGATCTACCAAGCAACTATGTGACTGTTCGTTATCTGGATATTTTTGTTCATAATTGTTTCTTCTTCTAGAGCCTCATATTGAGCATTGGTCATTTTGACTTATTAGAGCTCATAGAATATCTCACTTGATTTTTTAACCCATTGGGTATATAATATATTATACTTCTGCTTCTGGAATTGTAGGATTCTCCTTCTAGCACCTCCAGACCTGCTATTGAACCTCAACTGATTGAATCTTCTTCAAGGGTAAATTTTTTATTTAATACTGTTGTTCTAAATAATCCCACTATATTTGATGTGCTAGACTGCTAGTTAATACAAACCCAAAGACCTCAGCAATGCATCTTGTTATATGCACGGTTTTGTTCTGCTTCTGTTAGGTGCTAGCATTGCCATTCTTCTTCTCATTGGCCTGTGTATTTTGAAGGGTAGGGGAGGAAACATGTCCATTTGATGAGAGCTTCTTCATTCCCCTGTTCTCCACTTTATCTCCTTTGCCAGAGAAGTATGAGGGAGTGGAATCTGGAATGAGTCACAAATAAGAAAAGATGAATTTTATCTTTGTCAGATGCGTTTTTGTTGTTAAGAATACTGAAAGCAGTAACTAAGATGTTTTTTTTGTTAATACTTGGCAAATTTCTGAGAAAAAGGTAGAGCATTAGGGGTGATGCATATGTGGATTTTGCCACAGGCTGTCCACCTTTCGGATAAAATCCAAAGTCCACTTTAGTCTAACTCAATCTAATTCAAAATTTAACGAAGAAAGTATTTTGGTGAGAGGGGTTTTCACTTTTTTCCGCATGCGCACTGAAGCTAATAGTTAAATTTTTGTTCAAAATTACTGTACTTTATCTGGTGGTTTGTTAGTAGGATGGAGAATGTAAGATATATTTCACCTTTCCACCCCCATACAAAGAGTTGCAGGGTTTCCATCAGTTACATTCATAATGACTTCCACTAGTGTTTGCTGCTTTTTGTTCGTTATAGTCTGTGGCTTCTGCTTTTCATGGTTTTTAATTGCTCCCCATTGTATTTGCTAACTGCTCTGATCTTGCAGAGTGTGTCCCTGCCTTTAAAATTGGAGTCTTCCTCTCCCTCAACATCAGATGACTCTAGTGAGGTTTGCTTTCATGTCTTACATTTATCCTTAGTTCCTTACCCTGTTCAAAAAATTGTTTGTCATTTATTATGTTCTTGCTTATTATTGTATGTTTGTAGCTTGGTAACATGTGTGATGCATGGATTTTTCTCGAGCTTATGAAGAAAGTATTGTAGATGTTAATTCAAAACATTAATCAATAACATAGCATGTATGTTTGTGTGGAGAATGATACTAGGGATTTTGGAAGTATGAGGGAGAGGGTGGCCATTTGTGATATCTATAACAATGTCATTTTCTAATGTAAGCTAAGATTACAACTAAGAATATTCCTGTAATATATATATATATATATATATATATAGGATATATCTAATGAGAAGGGGATGTTAAGGTCGAGAAGCATCAAACTCATCCGTTAGATTTATAATGGAGGGTTCATATTACACCATCATTAATGGTGAAGTGGGGTCAGGTTTTTCTATTTTGTTTTATTTTTATTCATTGTAACCCCACTTGATTACTATTCACCATTAATGGTGGTGTAATATGAACTTTACCTGTGAATCTAACGGATGAGATTGATGCTTCTTATTTCTCACCTAAAATGCCCCTTCTCACCTGAAATTCTCCTTCTGATTAGATGCAATCACAAATTTACAATAGATTATCTTCTTTGAAACAAAAGGTTTATTCTCATGCCACATAAAACACAGACCTTATATCAAATCTCTGGAATATCAAGGTTTATATATGGGACCCTGAAATATATCCTTTAGTTCTAGGTTCCATTTTTTAATTAGTGCCTCCACCTTTTGCATTTATTTTGCTAACCTCCCCCCACCTAAAAGCCACCCCTAGGCAAAAATAAATTACTTACTCTTTTCACATCCCTCTCATTTACGGAGCTTTAGGAAATTGGGTAGCAATAAGAGTTTGTTTATGAATCTCAAAAATTAATGACACACTCTTATTGCTATTACTCTTAAGCCTTACAGAGAGAGAGAGAGAGAGAGGGGGGAGGGGGGGGGGGG
>PYUH01000055.1:2672986-2719567 GCA_016808085.1 Suaeda aralocaspica | reverse complement strand
GGGGGGGGGGGGGGGGGGGGGAAGTAACAAATTAGAAGAGGGAAGGGTAATCTTAGGTGGTGATTTATTTTATAAGAGTAGTATTAGGTGTTATCATTATTAGATTGGTATATCTAAGGAAATGGAGTTGAAACAAGTAAGAAGTCTAACGTCTTTGTAACCATAGAGTTGGAAGAATATTAAATTTAGGAAGATAGGAAAGAAAGTCCTTTTCTTAGTATAGTACATGGTCTGTTCATTAATATACCACTAGGGAACACATTCTAGTACAAATTATTCATCTCTATCAGTAAAAACTGTGGCAGTAGAAAAATCTATCATCACATGTTCTGTATTATTTCAGTTCTTGGCCTGTTAAGGGACTGCTGGATATTATGATGGGTTGGTGTTGCTTCATTAAGAAGTAAAACAGTCAGCTAACCTTCTATAGTCATCACGGTGTTTTGTAGTATTGGCATGGGTAAAAATCTAAACCTGAAGAACAAGTTTGTTCTGCTTTACTACTAATTATGTTAATAAAAAAAGGGAGATAAAAATACTCGGTCCAACATGAAACTCAGGGCTTAAGGGACAAAATTTTAGTGCTGATATTTTCCCAAATAAAAATTTTAGTGCAAAGAACATACCAACTCTTAGCTCTTGCAAAGATCATGCATTCATACCTATTGATTAGTATTGTTTCCAATTGATTGCATTACCTTATTTCTTTCTCCTAAGGTTAATGAACACAAAAGGAATGCTGTATCACCGTCAGGCCTGAAGGTAAGTCATATATATTCTCGCTTTTCCATTCCTTATTCTTCTCTCAGCCACTCTCAACACAAGTGATTATATCAGGAGTATCAAGGGATTTCTGGAGCAGTGGAGAGCAATTCCAGCCCAAAGGGTTCTAATGGAAATTATGTAACAGAAATTACAGAAAAGGCTCCCAGTCCAGAGTTGCCTGCAACACCGACAAATGTTAAAAGTGCTGGCTTACTTTCTAGAACAATTAGCGCGACACGGTACTTCAAGTTTATGTAGATTGGTAGTACTTTGCGATAAGTTATAATGACCAAAAGCTTATCCCCATTATAGATCCCATTTTAAGCTGCCGGATAGGTTTCTTGATCGGACATCATATCATTGGTGGTCCCCTTTTGATGGAGAATGGCCTAGAAGATCCATGAATTTTCTGGTTGCTAAATTTTGTAGAGATGCAGGAGAGTGGTTAGGAAAATTCTTGGTCATGTACAATCTAAAATGCTATGGAGATTTTGAGACGTTCAAAGGCATAGTTGAATTGAAATAAGAAATGTGATATATTTATGTTTTTTTTTATTTGGGTTTTTTTCCGGTTCTACCTTTTGTTGCATCGACACGCCAAAAAATTGGCGTAATACGTGTCAGGTACGGGTATGACACTTGTATAGAGGTGTTGACATGTGAAAATCCGTGTCTTGAAAACTTTGGGTATGGTTGTGTGGTGGGTGAGATCCGTGTCTCTCTAATGGGTCGTGTCCTTTGTTTTTTAGCCTAAAACCTATACATAAAAAAAAAACCTTTTAAAATAGTAGTATTCACTCCTGTCATATCTTACTATTCAATATTGCAATAGACGCTAGTAAACAATTACTTACTTTCTTAACCTAGGTTTTGTTCTCTTAAGTTGTTATTTGCTAGATGTCAAATTGTTAAATGTTACCATGTAATAGTTTGGAAAAATGTTGTTCGTCATGTTTTTATTAGTTAAAATGTTTGTGTATTATGTGAGGTTCTAATCTAATCATATAGAATGTTCAATTTTTTCCATATATTTTGCCGTACTCGTATCCTAAAAATAATATAATTTGACGTAGTCGTACTCATATTTGTGTCCGGATCTAGGGCAACCTAGGTTTTACACTTTTACCCATGAGATTCTATACTTATGTTTTTTGAATTTATAAATTGTGCCTTTAAACTTGCCTAATTTTCTAAGTTTTGTGTCTTTTGTGGTTACTTTTATATAATTCTTTTGTTAATTTTTAAATTAATTCTTCAATTGTAACTTTCATTAAGAAACATTTAGATTTATATCTTTGGAAACTTCAAAAGAGTATAAATTGAACAAATTAATGAAATTTGTAACTTTATATTGACTAAAAGGGACACAACTTAATTATATTTGTTAGTTTAAGGGTACAACTGAAAATTTTAAAAATTATAATATACAATTTGAAAAATGCAAAAAAACTTATAACTTAGAAAAACTCTTTTTTATTAGTTTTTCTCTTCGCCAACCAACCATCTAAACAAGAAATCTAGTCCCTTTTCTGTCCCTTCCATCTCTTTCTCTTAATTTTTTGTGTCCAAAGATCTTCCCATTTGGAATGTTTTGTTAGATTTCATGTAACGTGGTCAAATCTTGGAGGATTTCATCATACATGATTGAGTTGTGTGAGTATGTGATGCATTTATACAAAATATGTTGGCTAACGTAAACTAATTTGTTGGTATTTTTGATCTACATGAGTGGATGATGCATCTTTAATGACTTGGTTTAGTTCCTTATTGCTGATGTATGTATAGTATATATGTAAGGAGTCTAATAAAGTGTGAAAATAGGATTTATGTTTTGGTCATCCAACATAACTATTCGTAGAGGTATTTATTGTTGCACATGATATCATAGTTAGGGGTCTACATGGTCTAGTCTGATACCGTCTGATGTCCAGGCCAGATCATTGGTTTGCGAGAATCAGATTTTAGACAATACCGCTCGGGCACAAACCTGTATTTCAATCAGCAAAATGGTATTATTTATGCAGTAGTGTTTGACTCATTAATTGAAATTTTTGTGTTTAAGAATGCTATTAAAGCTCATTGTTTGCACGCTAGTATAGTATTTGTAATAGGCTAACTGAAGGCCTGTTACAAATAAGATTTTGTACAATTTTTTTTGGGTCAAATTGACCATATCAAACTTTCTACCTTAAGGCAAAACATCTAGGCTGGACGATTGTGACTATTTTTTTATAATTTCATAATTTTTACATGTTGCTTTGGTGTGTTGTTGTTAGTTAGCGGTGGGGGAGGAGTGGTGTTCGATGTTTGAGGTGGATCTAGAGAGAGAAATAGGTTGTTGAACTTGATTTTAGAGAGAGAAATAGGTTGTTGAACTTGATTTTAGAGAGAGAAATAGGTTGAGACAAGAGATTTTGATGAAGGGCAAAATCAGAAAACTAATCAATTTTTTGGGTATTAAATAGCAATTTTTAGGCATTGTTTAGAAGTTCACTTAAAAAGTCACACAAGAGTAGTTAAAAACCGATTTCAAACCCCTCTTGGTGTTGTAAGAAAAGTTTTAACCAATTTGAGGTATGCGCTACACTCTTAATTACAATTGTATAGTTCTATCTCTCAAATCAAATGAGCTACATACTCCATCTAACCAAAAAGTAATAAAAAAGAGCTAATTTGGTAAGGGTTTAAGGATTTTTTTTAAAACATAGTTTTTAATATATATATATATATATATATATATATATATTTTGGCGTGATCAAAATCACGATTCCAATTCATGGTCATCCAATCCATTCTCATTTTTTTTAATCCATTCTAATCAATTATCATCTCCTCATTCCATTGTAATCCTTTCTAATTCTTTTTTACCCAAACTCTCCCTACTTAAGCAATTTAAAAAAAATTAACTATTTTTGCTACATAAATAGTGTTTTGCGCTTACATCCTCTTTGTGACATAATTGTTTAGATACTGAATCATCTAAATTCTAAATGAATTACTATGCAAGAATTGCTTGGATCATCCTAGTATAATCCTTCTTCTTCTGTATCATCATCATCTTCAAATCTCAAGTTTCCTAAGCAGACATCTTGCCATGTTTCATCTGTAATATTTTACAAACGATTTGCATTGATTGTGTTTATGTCGGATTAGTCAATTCTAAATCAACCGTTGGTTCCATGTGTTGCAGATCATGCAAAACTGGAATCCCTAGCTAACTTATGAAATTGAGCAAAAATGTGTAACATGAATGTTGCCATGAGTAAATGGAAGAAGAACAAACTCTATCTAGACCTTAGCTCTCACAAAATCTTAATTAATTATATGTGGATCAGACTTTTTGTAACATAGGAGAGAGAAGATAAGTCTATGCCTCCTTACTTGGTATGGAATAGAATTCTAATTCTAAACCTTTGGGTTCTAGCTTCTAAGATAAAACTTTTTTCTAATACCCTATACATACGTCAATCAAATAACGAAACAAGCATTCAAAATCAATAAGTGATAATGTCAAGAATAACATGAGGTGGACAAGGTTAGATTGCATTATATTTGGGAAATTACTGGTTACTCACAGTGATATACCTTATGCTATCACTTTTTATTTCTGGTCCAAAGCAACCCGGTAATGACATTGATGTGTATTTGGAGCCCTTACTTGATGACTTAAGAATATTATGGGATGAGGGTGTTTTGGTCTATGATTCCCATGCAAAGGAGACTTTCACGTTGCGTGCAATGCTTTTGTGCACTGTCAACGACTTTCCAGCTTATGGTAACTTATCAGGGTACAAGAACAAAGGGATGAAGGCTTGCCCTATTTGCATGGACGATGGTGCTTCTACATGGGTGGGTAAGTATGTTGATTGGTGCCATCGAAGATTCCTTCCACCTAACCACCCTTTTCGGAAGAAAAAGAAGGCATTTAATGGGATGGTTGAGGATCGTGTTGCTCGTCGTCCATTAACTGGTTATGAGGTGTATTCACAGGTTAAGGGTGTTCAAACCATTTTTGGGAAACCGAATGTCAACTATTCCGGGTTGTGGAAAAAGGAGTCTATATTTTGGCAGCTTCCATATTGGAGAGATTTACAAGTCAGACGTGGGTGAATAGGTAAATTATAACGTCAACCAAAAATCTTTTATACTAGAAATTGAAGATATAACAGCTCCTTACCTTCGCTTAATTTTTTTCCTCCGTATAGTGTCATGAAGAGGATACGCACAAGCACAATGATTCCGAAGTTGATATCAGTTGAGGTACGGACATCCAAATCCTATACATTTGTGGTGGTTGCTACTTTGTCATGCAAATTTTTTATTGATTTTTTTTAATGTCCTATGTACTTCAAAGTGCGCGCAACAGCAAAACGGTACTGATTGTGGGTACTACGTAATGCGTTACATGCATGACATAATCTCAAGCTGTAATGAGTCAGATGACCTTGAGGAGGTAACTATTGCAATTACTTTCGAAAGGCAACATGCTGCTTTGGGTTTGTTTTCTTAGTTTTGAATGTTGGTATGGGTTTGTGTTGTTGGTTTTGTCGGTTATTTGACCTGTTTTAGCCAAAGCTTGGGTAAATCGGATGATATTGGTTTCTTTGTGTTTGGACTGTTTAGGAGTCTCGTCTATTTTGGATTGTTTTAAATGCTTTTCTATTTAGGAGTGTTTCGATTGCTGATCTGTTTTGGTCTGGTTAGGACTATTTCGTCTATTGGTGGTCTGTTTAGGACTGTTTTGGAGTGTTTCATTTGCTGGTGCACTAGTACAAAAAACAAGATTTGCTGCGGTTTTTTGCCGGTTATTTGCTGCGGTTTTGAACCGCAGCACTTATAGCAGCAGCAAATAATAAAAATTTATTTGCTGCGGTTAAACCGCAGCAAAAAATAGGGTTATTTGCTGCGGTTCTCTAAACAACCGCAGCAAATAACCCTATTTTCCCTCCATTTTCAGTTGAGTTATTTACTCCGGTTGTTTGGAGAACCGCAGCAAATAGTTTTTTTTTTTTTTTTTGAATAATTTTCTGAAATGAAATTACGCTCCTAATTCCTAATATCATCCACGCTCCCTGCAAATAATATTCCGCAGCTAGTACCCAATTTATTGAAACCGAATTCAGTTCAATTAATATAAATTAATGAATTTTTTTTGTATACATACAACCTAGAAAGCCAGCCTTAGCCAAACTCAATCAATCCAGCTAAGGCAGCTCAAAACAAACCAACCTATACATAAAACAAACAAACCAAAAATCCAACAACCTAAAACCAAGAACAAACAAAACAAAACACAAAACACTTCTATCCCCATTATATACCAAACTTGTAAACTGCCAGCAAACTCAACTGCAACCCTGCAGAGCCCCCAAAATTGCAACAAACAACCACAAACAACCACAACAATCCAACACCAAACACTGCTGAGAATAACAGCCAACACAGCAACCACAAACACAACCAGCAATAGCTAAAAGTTCAATTAATAACTAAGTGAATGTACTAATATATTCCTAGCTTCTTCATAAACAATGTGTGTACAAGAATGTCGCAACCTTGTCTCGAACCTCGCTTATTTGTGCTTTGCTGAAAGGCCCTTCTCGAACCCATGTAGCTTTTGTGAATACCTAATAAATTGACATAATTTAAAACCAGTTGAATTGACATAAATTGACATAATTTAAGACGTAATAGCAATCACACAAACCATAAGTGCATGTTAAACGAACAACAGGAACTTTGAACACATAAATCAACTACTAAGAACCACAAGACGCAACCAACTCCCTTAATAACTCCAACATACACACACAACAACTCATGGCTCATAACACAACAACAGCTATGCATGTAGTCATGAAGGTAAGCTCATGTTTGTGTACTCTATTTTACAAAAAAAGAAGTTGATTGTGATGAAATGTGGGGGTTTTAAAAGGGGTTTCAGAAGAATACATTAAAAAGGTCAAAATTTCTTCGTGTAGAATTGCTTTCGATTGATAAATCCTCCGCAGTCATCTTACTTTGCAAAAACCAAGTAAGTCTATAGCATTTTGTAGCATATTAATGTTGCTGATGAGATACTACAGTTCAAGTAGTTTATTATAGCATACTGATAAAAGCCCCCATCTAAAGATTCAACTGAAACTTGCAGACAATCCACGAGCACAGGTATACGACGAACAATGCTCTCAAAATATGTTTTCCATATAACACAAAAAGAAAAAACCGTGATTGACTTATATGAAAACCAGGTTCTGGGAGCATTGGTCATCGTTCTGCACATAACACATATAGAAGAAATAATGGATATATGGTATAGGAAAAGAATACATTAAAGGCCTGAAATATATTCATGGATCCCTTTACTGTTTTTTCCACAAACATAAAATTTCCATTATTTTTTGTCTTCCACAAATGTGCAGCCCAGTATTTGGGAGCATTGGTCATCGCATATCTATGCTCGTGAGCCATTTGAAAATTTCAGTTGAATCTTTAGATGGAGGCTTTTATCAATATGTTATAATATACTACTTGAACTCTATTATCTCATCAGCAACCTTAATATGCTACAAAATGCTATACACTTGCTTGGTCTTTGCAAATTAAGATGACTGCGGAGGATTTGTCAATCGAAAGCAATTCTACACGAAGAAAAATTAATGACAGGCTACTCCTGACCTAGTCATCTAGTGGGTGGTGGAGTGTCAAGTGTAGGAGGTTGTTTGGGTCGGCTTTGGATTTGAATGATAGTAAGGATGCCGCGTCCGTGGGGATTGTTGGGAAGGGTTGGGAGTGGGCGAGGGCGAGGGCGAGGGCGAGGGTGAGGGCAAGGAGAGTGAGGAGGTGCATTTGGATATGTGAGGTGGAGGTTGAGGGTGGTTAGTAAGAGGGTGGTGGTGGTCTCATGGTACAAGGGAGGAGAGGAGAGAAGTGAGGGTGAGTGTAGTAGAGTGACTTAAAAACTCAATCTCAAGTTGGAAAAAAGAAAAGGAGGGAAGTCTTTGGGAGTCTTGTATTCTTGTTTGGTATTTAAGTATAATAGTAGCTTTGATTAATAGTTTAACCTACACAACTAATACTAGTTATGTTTTGTTAAAAAAACTAATACCAAGTACTACGTACTAGTGTTTGAAGTAGTTTGTATGGTTCACGGTTGTGACTTGTGAGACAGTGCAAAATGACTTAAGTTTGAACTCTCAAGTGGTAGTGTTTTTTATTTTATCGGTTATATTTCCATACTTTTACCACCTTTTCATTTAATATTACAGGGTAGAATGATGATACCGACCTCGTCACCCGTATAAGTTCCTAATAGTATATGTGGGGATATTTGCAGGAGGCTCCAACAAAACACAAATGAACTTCAAAATATAGTTTGGACTTAAAACGCAGAAATCAACCGTTATCATCAAAGATACCTAAGTTTTGGCTAAAACAGGCCAAATCAACCGACAAAACCAACAACACAAACCCATACCAGCATTCAAAAGTAATAAAACATACCCAAAGCAGCATTTTGCCTTCCGGAAATTAGTGCAGTACTTACCTCCTCAATATCATCTGACTCATTACACCTTGAGATGATGTCATGCATGTAACGCATTACGTAGTACCCACAATCAGTACCGTTTTGCTGTTGCGCGCACTTTGAAGTACATAGGACATTGAAAAAAAAAATCAATATAAAATTTGCATGACAAAGTAAGCAACCACCACAAATGTATAGGATTTCGATGTCCCTACCTCAACTGATATCAACTTCGGAATCATTGTGCTTGTGCGTATCCTCTTCATGACACTATACGGACGAAAATAAATAAGCGAAGGTAACTAGCCGTTATTGATTACATTTCTAGTATAAAAGATTTTTGGTTGACGTTATAATTTACCTATTCACCCACGTCATAATCAACAATCTACGTGGCGACTGAGGACGGCAAGAATCAAATTGATACACCTTGTATGTCAAAGGTGATATCAACAACAGCACCCAATGTGAACTGCGGCAAACAAGAGAAATTAAAGCATATCATTTTCAAATTGCAACCAAAAATTGGGGAAGTTGCCTTAACAATGGTTAAGTGAAACAAGAGAAGGAACAACAAGGGTGGGGGGAGAAACAATGGCAAAGTGAAACAGACTTACTCCTCAAGTGACGGAGCGATAATGAACTTCCTTTTCGCTCGAATTGCTTCTTTGATGGCGGTTTCAAGGTACGCTTTCACATCACCCTTGTTCTTTAGACATCGATCCTGATATATCTCTTGAGGACACAACCACCCCACCTTGTTCATGGTATTGGTTCCGGCCAAATCTAAGTATACACAACTAATTAAGGTGGAAAAAAAGGGGAAACATTAGTGTACAAGTTGCTGCATCTCATAAACAATCATTCAAACAAAATCAATACAATTAAAGAGGTAGCTTATGGAAATAGAACATGCATGAATTATGTAAAAATGGACGTCATTTAGGTTTGTAAGTGAAAAGCATGGAATTTAAAATTTAAAAAGTAACGGAGATAGCAGTAACCTCATGAACGCTTGCAACACTGACAAAGACAACATCTCCCCAACGAAGAAATCATAAATATCAGCTTTCGTTACACATGTCTCAGCATCCTCAAAGTAGTGGAATTGATCCTTGCTCAACCACACCTTTAAAGGATTCTCTTCCGGCTCATCTTTGGTGCATTCATGTAGCCACTGACACGCGGGTGACACATTTTTGTACACCTCATCTTCATCTTCCTTGTTTGAACCTTTCGAGGAAATCTTGTTGTTCGGGCCATCCTTTTGTTCTTTTGCGGAATCTCTGTTGTCGTGTTGTTGTTCTTGTTCTCTTTCAGCACCCCCCTTTATTCACATTAACATATATATGACAACGACAATAAAAAGGATTAAAACGATAATTGGAAAATGAGTATTAATCAATTTTAATTAAGGGTTTTACTCACCTCTTCTGCAAACCGCACCCATTTCCTTGGCCACATCACGAAACTCCCTCGTGCTTCTCCCAAAGTATTCAATCCCCACTCTGGCCGCGGAAGGGGAAGTATTACATCTTCCCATCCGTCAACAATAGAATCAACTGAGACGTTACAGTTGCCTACACCGACAGCTTGGAGATGCGAGACTTGGGCCTGGACAGTTGGTTGAAGATGGCCAAATGCAACCACCAGTAAACCACCATTTCCACCTCGTGGATCCCGGAGAAGCAATGTGCATGGTGTTTCCTCCTGCAAAATGTGTTACAGTTGTAGGACATGCATATGATAAAAAAATAAAATTAATAGTACTAAAAAATAAAGTGTAAACTATTAAAAAATGAAGTTAAAAGTATGAAAAAAGTTAGCAAACATTACCTCCACATCTGGAATGGGAGGCTCACTTGAAGCTCGGGAAGTCTGTTTTCGCCGGCTTGACTTGTCATGAACTTCATCTTCATTAGGTGAATCTATATCATGAATTCCCACCTTCTCACATAGAGCTTTGAACTTTTGTTTGACCAACTCCTCCACCATTTTTTCCATTTCTGGACTGATCTTCGTTTTTGAAGAACTACTTCCTGACTTGTCTTGTGGAAATGCCCTTCGCTTACCTAAACGTACACCTCCCAAACCTTTCACACGTCCTGCGTGGTCCGGGGGAAGTCCTGCTGCAGGGGTAGGATTCTGACCTTGAGATTCACCCTCGTTGTTCGTTCCAAGCTGTGTTATAGATACAAAATTGAATCTTCATATTATGTTCAATCAAGTACTATTGATGTTCTATTTTAATTGAATCTTCGTTTTATGTTCTACTTTAATTCAATGTTCATATTACATAAAGTAAATAGGAATAGGTAGGATTTCTCAAAATTAGTTGGCATGAAATACATAGTAGCTACTAATCAAACGAAAAATAGCATAAATGAAACGAATAATAGCAAAAACGAACACATAAAAAACAACAAACGAAAACAGCAAAAATCAAACAAAAATGGCAAAAAATGAAACGAATTTTCTTACCACAGCATCTGCCACTTTCTTCAACTCAGGGTCTACAATCACTCGCCTCCCACTTGCATCTCTAGCATGTAAAGAACAGTACCAATCTACTACGCGATTTGAGCCGGTTACCGTAACAGATGAAGAAGAGGTGGCTTCCTTGTCACCAACACACGACACCACCTTTTCATAAAAACCTTCTTCTTTCCAATCATCTTTTGACCGCTCATAAGGTTTCTGCCCCATGTGGTGATAGGCCTTCTTCTGCAAGGCACTTTGTGAAGCAATAACGCGTTTTTCCTATCCAAACCAAAAGGCAAATGATGGTTAGTAAAACATAGGATTAATGTAACAACAGGTACGATGGTTAGTGATATACTTACTACTTGCTCCGGAGTTGTTTTCTTTGCAACAAAGGCCTCCCATTCTTTGCTCGATATGTGAGGGTAAATTTCGTATGGCATCTTATTAGCTTCCTTCATTGATCGCTTCCTTTTTTTGGTGATCCACCCACTCACAAGTTTAGACTTAAAATCTCTAAATCTTTCCGCAACGGCCGAGAGAAAAAGTTGCCTCTTAGCCTCATCAACTTCGATATGGAACAAATTCTACATAAAACACATAAGGTTTAGCATATACTACATTAAAGTTAAGCCAATATGCAAGTTAAACCATAAATATTAAGTCCTTCTACACATAACAACGACATACCACAGTATCTTGCCACATAGCTGCTTTCAAGCCATCCTCCACGTCTTCCCACTTCAGCAAAATAGATAGCTTTCTCATACAAATGCCGATATGTCTCCCATACATTTTTCGCCACTCACCGCATGGTTGGCCAGCATTATTGTACTCGAGATACATAGGTGTAGTCGACTTGACACCCCTAGAAGGACCTCTTCCTCTCCTGTTGCACAAGGACTTCGTCACACCCATGTCAGCAGAAGATGCGTGCTGACCAGCAGCCTGATCCGGTGTGGAATGAGGTTGCTCAACAACAGCCTGATCAGGTGCGAACTCAGGCTGCTGAGATGCAGTCTGCTGTGGTTGACTAGCCACAATTGTAGGGGCTGCAGTTTCGGCTTCATTAATTGGTGGTGCTTCGTCAGCCATTTTCTCGAACTGCTCTACCTTCTGAAGGAATTTGTCGTACTCTATATCTTCCGGCTCTCCTTGATCTTGCTCTAAGCGATGGTCAAAACTTGGGTCGGACGAAGAACTTGACTCATCACCGGTACGTATTGAATCGTCACTGCACATGGACTTCAATGTAACCTACAAACACAAATCAATGTAAATACAAATAATGGACATGAAAGAAATCTGTAGCCGATATCATAACAATATTATAACATTCGTTGAACAAAGTAAAAATAAAATCACTTAAAAATCACTGAAAACGACTACAAAATCATTGACGCAAAATCCCTGGAGATGATAATGAAATGTATATATCATACTAAAATGTCTTACATTTACATGTGTATATCATATTTAAATGTGCATATCATAATTAAATGTGTTACAATTTTCAGTACATTCAATTTTCAGCAACAGTTATCCCTTCAGCGTGGTCTTCACGCAGGTAACTGGACTCGTTAGCAACCGATTCGGCAACACTTGTTTTAGGACACATAAAAGGTGAAGAATCCTCAAAAGCATCATACTCTTCCTCATCGTCAACATCTCCGATGCCCAGGATACTACGTTTCCCCGGCAACACTATAGACCATTTTGAGTCAGCAGGGTCGGTTACGTAGAAAACTTGCTTTGCTTGCCCCGCAAGTATGAAAGGCTCAGGACCCTCACGCATTCGAGTCATGTCAACAAGAGTGAAACCGCACGGGTCATCATTTTTTACGGAACGCCGATTATTATCTACCCATTTGCATTTGAAAAGGCAAACATTGAAGGTACAATACTCTAACTCCCACATTTCTGCTATTTGGCCGTAGTACATTACCGTAGCATCTATCGGAGTTTGATCCTTTGCACTAGCATAAAAGGTTGATGATGCCAACAAGCATAAAAGTATGAGTGTGAGTTCTTGAGAGAATGAATTAGGAAGATAAGAAAAAAGAATGACAAAACAACAAAAGAAAAAGGCAGAAAAAAATTAAAAAAAAAAAACAGTCCCAACGGGAAAAAAAAAAAGGAAAAAGAAAAAAAAATGTACAGCACTATTTGCTGCGGTTACACAAGAACCGCAGCAAATAATACTCCTTAACAAAAATATCAATTTATTTGCTGCGGTTTTTATAAAACACCAAAAAACCGCAGCAAATAAGGCGCAGCAAAATGTAAATTTTGTACTAGTGGTGGTCGGTTTTGGACTACTTTGGGATGGTTTTGGTCTGTTTTGGACTGTTTTGGTCTGTTTTCAGCACAACAAAAGAGCCCTCCCCATCCACAGCTCTGGCAGCCACAGCCAGCCACCTACACTGCCCCCATACTTCCAGCAAGCTTAAACTGTTGCATAACTACATAACTGCCCAGTGCAGCACAACCACAACACAGCAAACACCAAAAACAGTAAAACTCAGGAAATTTCCAGTTACCAAGAACAACAGCCTGCATTAAATCATACCCACATACCTACAACTATATCAGCCCCACAACCTGTATTTTTGCCTTTTAAGTCCAAACTATTTTGCACAAAACTGCCTGTTTAAAACTGAAACGATGACCCCCACACCAGCCCCAAACCAACAACAAAACCAAACCAACCAACCACAGACTTACAGGTTGATAGCATGGTTTGAGTGAAGGTTGTTATGGTCGATTTCCTTTGACTAGACTCGACCCCAGACGAGTCAGTAACCGTTAGTCCGAGATTCATGGAGACCGTTGAGCCGTTCAAATTAATTTTTCAGCAGATTCAGGGGGTTGAACAAGTCTACTGGGAAGGTATATTGAACCTGTACAGAGATTAGCTTTCGTGGAGAGAAAGAAGGAAACTACTCTCCTATTTTTTAGGAGATGCGTTTATTTACATAAGAAGACCGTTGAAGATATTTTCTAGGTCTCAATGCTATAAATTCAGCTCACTATTCAGTCCAAGGACACAAGGACAGCTCACTGTAAAATACTCCTAAGCTAAATCATTCTCACATTGTACTCTAAGCAAAGCTCATCCTTCGTTCATCATAGTGAAACGGTGGAATGACCCCCACCCGCAGTTTTTCCCACTTTGGGTTTTCTGAGTCATCAAAATATCGTGTTTTGTTTACTTTAATTTCTTTTGTTTTTATACTTTGCATTATTAGTCTTTATTCATCGAATTGCATAATCTATCTAGCCGTCGTAGTCCCAACCTAAGATCGTTCTAAGCGATTTTTGGCATAAACAATTTGGCGCCCACCGTGGGGCCGACGACTAGATCTCACTAGACGAATCTTTTACATTTGAAGTTTCCAAACCGTCCCTAGCATTCATCATGGAAACGACTCCTCCAACCTATGATGAAATGAGAGACGCTATGCTGAAAGCATACGAAGATCTGAAGAAACAACGCGAAGAAAATGAAAGACTGGCCTCTGAAAGTCAGAAGTCCATCGACGACCTTCGCAAGGAAATTGAATCTGTCAAAAGCAGAGCCCTACAGCAACACCGCAACACTGAGGTTGTGCCTCGCATGATGAGTCTGACCTCAGACGAAGAAGAGGATGATGATACGCTCGAGGATCACAATCAGGAGCAGAACAACAACGACTAAGGCAGTGGCCAGGATGACGAGACAACCAGGAAGATAGCTCGCATCGAGGCCCAGAACGCCAGGCTGCTGAAGATACTCAAAAGGATGCCAGGAGCACCCCTGCCCGTCGTGACTGAGGAAGAGGATGGATATGCTGCGTCTCCTTTCATCGAGAGCATTGCTATGGCTGATATCCCCAGGAGACTGAACATCCTCCCTCCGACGAAGCTGTATGACGGTAGCACGTGCCCCATAGAGCATATCAACCACTACAAGCAGCACATGTGGCAGTACTCGATCCCGCGTCACCTCCTGGAGCCTGTCCTCTGCAAATCCTTTGGCGCAACCCTGACGGGTCCCGCCTTAGAATGGTTGTGTGATGTTAAACGCGGAACTATTACTAATTTCAAATCTTTATGTGACAGGTTCTATGGCAAGTTCGACGCTTCCAGGAACGTCGAGAAGCAGACCAGTGACCTGTACCGCATAGTGCAGAAGAAGAACGAACCAGTCAGCGACTATTTTGCCAGATTCAACAAATAAATGATCGGCATAAAGAACTACGATGTCAGGACTGCGATCGAGGCTTTCAAAAGAGGACTGCACACAGACTCGGAGCTGTATCGCGACATGACCAAGTACCCGTGCCTGACGTTCGAAGAAGTCAAGACTAGAGCCCTGGCACAAATGAAACTCGAGGACGATATGGCGATCCGTAGAGCCTTCAACCTGACTGAAGCTGAAACTAGTCAAAGGAGCAACGATCGACGATCTCAGCGAAACAACCGACGAGACAGACGTCGAAAGCCTTACGACAGGCCTGACCAGGTAAACAATGTCAATAATGGTAACGGAACTGACACTCGTTCTAATTTTGACAGGTCCAAGAAGAATGATGCCGACACATACCCCGACATCAAGGAATACGGATTCTGTGTCGACATCGGGGGCGTGGTGAATGCCATCCAATCTCTAGGGAACGTAGCCAGATGGCCAAGGAGAAGCGACAAACCATCCGAAAACAAAGACAAATCTCGATGGTGTGACTATCACGCTGACCATGGACACACTACTGAAGAGTGCAATGCCTTGAGAAAAGAAGTGGCTTATTTACTCAAAAAGGGTTTTCTTAAAGAACTGAAGGGCAAAGGAAGCTCAAATACCCGAGACGCGTCTGGACGAAATCCTCCTAAAGTACCCCCTCCAAACAAGGTAATCAATGTGATTTCTGGTGGATCTGATATTTGTGGACTAACCTATTCTGCAGCTAAGAAAGTAGCAAGAATGAGGACACCTGAAAACGTCGTACCAAGTGACGCAGCACCGAGCCGCGACAAGGAGCTCGAGTCCATGACAACAGCCTTCGACGAATACGACTTGGGAGATTACAGAGAAGAACATCATGATGGATTGGTCATATCCCTCACAATAGGAAACTGCTTGCAGAGACGAGTCTTGATCGACGGAGGAAGTTCGACAAATGTTCTGTTCAAAAGCACCATCGAAGACATGGGGATCGACACCAACGACGTGATCCGTAGATCGACCGTGCTCGTTGGGTTCATCGGAGAAGCTCTCAACACCATAGGAGAAATCGTACTACCTACGTATGCCCACGGAATGAACCTGGCGACTCGCTTCAATGTGGTAGACTGTCCATCAGCCTACAACGCCATCATCGGCCGACCTTGGATTCACAGAATGAAGGCAGTCCCGTCAACGTACCACCAGACGATCAAATTCCCTACAAAGTGGGGAGTGCAAGAAATCAAAGGAGAAAGACAACAAGCTCGCAAATGTTACAGCACGACGATGAAGCCATCCAAGATGACGGTATAGCAATTACAGCACGGACTAGTGATGGAAGATCCGGACGAGCAACAAATCGACGAAGTAGCGTTGGATCCTAACGAACCAGAACATACGGTCAGGATTGGCGCGTCACTGGACCCAGGTATAAGAACTGAATTAGTCAATTTTCTTAAAACTAACATCGATTTCTTTGCTTGGACACATGAAGATATGACAGGTATAAGCCCAAACGTCATAACCCACAAGTTAAATGCCGATCCAAGCTTCAAACCAGTCAAACAGAAAAGGCGCAAGTTTGCCCCAGAGAGAAACCAAGTCATCAACGACGAGGTTCAGAAACTCATCGAGACTGGGAAAATCAGGGAAGTAAAGTACCCCGACTGGCTAGCAAACGTCGTGGTAGTAGCCAAGAAAAACGGCAAGTGGAGAGTCTGCATAGACTTCACGGATCTCAACAAGGCTTGCCCCAAGGATCCATTTCCACTTCCGCACATAGACGCTATGGTAGACGCGACAGCAGGGCACGAATTGTTGACGTTCATGGATGCCTACTCAGGATACAATCAAATCTTGATGCACCCAGAAGATGAGGAGAAAACAGCATTCATGACGGACAAAGGAGTTTACTGTTACAAAGTCATGCCATTTGGACTCAAAAATGCTGGAGCGACGTATCAAAGACTAGTCAACAAAATGTTCAAAGATTTACTAGGAGATACAATGGAAGTTTACATCGATGACATACTCGTCAAGTCTAAGCTAGCCAAGGATCACGTGACGCATCTAAGTCAATCGTTCGACGTACTTCGAAGGTATGGTATGAAATTAAATCCCACTAAATGTTCGTTCGGAGTAAGTGCAGGGAAATTCCTAGGATACGTCGTCACTCAGCGAGGCATCGAAGCTAGTCCAGACCAAATCAAAGCTTTGGTCAACATACAGTCCCCAAGGAACGTCAAGGAAACCCAGAAACTCACAGGACGCGTCGCGGCTTTAAACAGGTTCATATCTAAGTTGTCGGACAAATGCCACTTATTCTACAACGTCCTAAAGAAAAATAAAGGATTCGACTGGACGGAGAAGCACGAGGAAGCTTTGCAGCAATTGAAGCAATATCTAGCCTCGCCTCCATTGCTGTCTAAACCTGAAGCTGACGAGACCCTACAGTTGTACCTAGCAGTCAGCAAAGTGGCAGTCAGCGCCGTCTTAACTAGAGAGACGAAGGAACAGCAACTGCCCATCTACTACGTCAGTAAGTCTCTGCTTGACGCAGAGACCAGGTACCCTTTAATTGAAAAACTAATTCTTGCATTAATTACCGCAGTTAAAAAATTACGCCACTACTTCGAGACACATCAAGTAGTGGTAAAAACTAACTTCCCCATCAAGTCAGTTTTACGCAGACCAGACTTATCAGGCAGAATGGGAAAGTGGAGCATAGTCCTAAGCAGCTACGACATCAGGTACCAGCCAAGAACGTCGATCAAATCCCAAGCACTTACAGATTTTGTGGCAGACTTCAGTCTGGAACTAAGCCCAAAAGCAGAACAGGAACTCAAGCAAATCAACGAAGTGGCAGAAGAGGCAGTCTGGACAATGTTCTGCGACTGGTCATCGAATTAACGTGGAGCAGGTTTGGGACTCGTCCTGAAGTCGCCACAAGGGGACATGATAGTACAATCCATAAGCTGCGATTTTAAAGCCACCAACAACGAAGCGGAATACGAAGCCCTCATAGCGGGAATGACGGTTGCCAAAGACCTTAGGGCGACTGGACTCAACGTATACAGCGATTCACTCCTAATAGTGAGTCAATTGAATGGGGAATTTGCAGCCAAAGATTCCAAAATGGCAGCCTACCTAAACTTAGCCAAAGAAAAAACCAAAACTTTCAACCCCTTTTCAATCAAACAAATCCCAAGAGACAAAAATAGCCAAGCCGACGCACTTGCGAATCTATGCTCAGCACTCAGAAAATCTCCCTTCAAAACCATACCCATGGTACACCTGACTAAGCCATCCGTTGACATGTCCCACGTGCCAGAAATCTTGGAAATCTCCGACGAAGCAAACTGGACAACTCCAATAGTCAACTATCTGAAGCATGACATCCTGCCCGACGATCCGCAGGAAGCTNCATGACATCCTGCCCGACGATCCTCAGGAAGCAAGGAAACTAAGGTTCAAAGCTTCTAAGTATACAGTATTACATGACGTATTATTTAAATGTTCTTCCACAGGTTTGCTGCAAAGATGCCTCGTCGAGGACGAACAAAAGGCTATGTTGCAAGAATACCATGACGGCGAATGTGGCAATCATTCTGGAGGACGAAGCTTGACTAACAAGCTGCTCCGTCTGGGATACTTCTGGCCAGACCTGAAGAAAGACGCAGAAGAATATGTCGCCAAATGCGATN
This sequence comes from Suaeda aralocaspica, assembly GCA_016808085.1. Lineage (NCBI taxonomy): Eukaryota > Viridiplantae > Streptophyta > Magnoliopsida > Caryophyllales > Amaranthaceae > Suaeda > Suaeda aralocaspica. The sequence continues at coordinate 2,700,887 of PYUH01000055.1, read as the reverse complement.
GTCGCCAAATGCGACAGTTGCCAAAGATATGCAGGAGTGACACATAGACCACCTGAAGAATTGCATCCAACACTTTGTCCATGGCCCTTCATGAAATGGGGGATGGACATAGTTGGAAAACTTCCTCCGGCACCAGGACAAAAAGTGTTTTTACTAGCACTGACGGACTACTTCTCTAAATGGATCGAAGCAGGTTCATTTAGCCAGGTACGAGACAAGAAGTCATTTCATTTCTTTGGACTAACATCATATGCAGATTTGGAATCCCATCAGAGATAGTCTGCGACAACGGATCTCAGTTCATCAGCGACAAGACTAGACAGTTCTGTGACAAATGGAACATCAAGCTACGTAGGTCAACGCCAAGATATCCACAAGCCAATGGACAAGCAGAGTCGAGTAACAAAGTTATCATTGCTNTTGCCTCACTCAAGAAAAGACTCAACTCAGCCAAAGGAAGATGGGCTGAAGAGTTGCCTGCGGTTCTATGGGCAAACAGGACGACGCCTAGAACATCGACGGGACAAACCCCGTTCTCCCTAGTCTACGGATGCGAGGTTGTCCTGCCGTCAGAAGTACGAATCCCAACTGCCAGATATGGTCTCATGACAGAAGAGCAGAATCAAGACGAGATGGCCTCCAACGTCGACACANGACACGCTTGAAGAACTAAGAGAAGACGCATATCTAAGAATGGCGACGCATCAGCAAATCGTCGCAAGAAGCTTCAACAAAAAAAGTTAAGGCAAGAGTGTTCAAAATTGGGGACTGGGTATTAAGGAAAGTGTTCCAAAATACCAAGGACCCGACAGATGGTAAGTTGGGGCCAACCTGGGAGGGGTCGTATCAAATCATCGACATAGCAGGAAAAGGGGCGTACAGACTAGTCTCACGAGATGGTAAGACCGTTCCAAGAAGTTGGAACGCGACACACCTTAAGCTTTACCACTTTTAAGTCAAAAGTGCAAAGGTAACAAATTTTCTCTAAGTTTTTCATTTTGTTTTACACTTCGACGAACAAGTACTGACCTAAGCATCGGAGGGCCGTTGGCAAAAACGCCAACGGCCAGTCCTAACGATACGTCTATGCAGGACCTGCAGGATCTAAACTCCAGAGACTCGTCACGATGACACAGTCTAAGCAGTCCAACGCAAGTAAATATCAGACGAAGCACGCCAGAAGGTACCTAATCAAGGCAGAGCTTCGTCAGATATTAAGGGGCAAATGTGCACATCTAACCTAGTCCCCCGGTACGCTAGACCAACGAGGCACCGCGACGCCTAATCTAAGAGCAACAGTAATAAAGGCCTTCAAACGAGACTGAAAATGATGTCTCGTCTTCTCCTACGCGTGCAATACATAAATAATAACGCGCGATAAAACACATAACGCAAGCAGTCAAAAACCACAGTGATATACCAACGAAAGCGACTGAAACATTCAAAAGCAAACACACAGCATGTCAACAAAAGCAATCTAAGCACGCAGAAACATTTAAAGATGTTCAAAAGATCGCAAAAGCTAAAGTACCTAGTCGTTCCCACGAACGTCAAAATAACAAAGTACTAAGTCGTTCCCATGAACGACGCAACAAAACACACAAGTAAATTGTTCAAAAAGGCCATGCAACGGCCATCAAAAGACCTAATGTTTAAGCATTAAAAATTCAAATGTAAAGTGGCCAACAGTTACGCTACGTCTTCGTCATCCTGGTTCGTCTCAGTAGCAATCTGATCTGCATCAGTAGAAGCAGGGGCAGACTCAGCAGTAGATTTCTGCTCCTCCACGGTCACCTCCTCGTCAACCAGATCAGCCATACTCCCAATCCCAGCCAGGTACCTATCTAGTTCAGCCTGAGCATCTTCCAACGTCAGTTGCCCATCCACAAAAGTCTTCAAGACCTTGGCGCGACCAAACAAGATGTCAAGGGCCTTAGAATTCTTGGCATCCTCCTGAGCGGTGTGGAGCATCTCCTCCAAGTTCGTCACTTCTTTCTTCTTCTCAGCCTCCAGCTTGAGCAAGGAAGCCTTGAGACTAGTCACTTCAGCCTCGGCCTTCTTCGCCTTCTCCTTGGCCACATTCAAAGTAGTCTGGGCAGACTTGACATCTTTCTCATATGAGACAAGACGGTCTCTCGTAGCAAGAGTATCTTGGAGAGACTGCATAAAGTAAAAGTGGTTTAAGCAAAGGAAATCCAGCCAAGAGCAAACGAAATACAATAAAGGGAAACAAACTTACATGAAGTTGAAGATTGATGGCTTCGCTTATCACCTCAGCGGGAGTCATCTTCTCCAGACGTTTCTTAGCCGCCGGAACTAGAAGCTTCTCAGCAGAATGCCAAATAGAAGTAGTGTCGGCTGTCTCAGCCAGGAAATCCTCAGGGAGAGTGATCAGCAAATCACGACTTTGGGACGATGAACTCCTCGTAGACGCCCCTCGCTAAAACCTTGGAGGCGGAGGACGGACCAGGTTGGGTTTCGCTTCAAGAATCTGAACGTCAGTAGGATCAGAACTCAATTTCTTCTTCTTCGAAGCACGCTCAAACATCTCATCCATCGACATTTTGCCACTTGCACCCTTACTAGAAGTCGCACCTGGGGAGTAAGACGAGACTGCAATCAGATAAAATAGAAGATAACCGCAAAAATCAAAAATCGAGGAAACGACAAATACCTGAAGCCATATTAGGATCCTCACTAGCAGTAGCCGTACTATGTTCTCCTTCTGCCTCGTCTTCTGCTACAGTAGGACGAACGTACGTACGATCTTCGACGCTGAAAGTACTAAGGAACTCTTTCACCTTAGCAGCACTGTCAGCCTTAGGTCGCAACGAGCTTGAACCAATACCTACAAGAAAGGAAAACATAAGCAAACGAGTCAATCAATTGGAAAATATCAAAGCGAAACGAAGGGTCTGTACCTTCGAAATGCCACTGATCTGGAAGCCAATTCACAAATGCATCCAGAGATGATTTCTTCACAAATACAAAACGAGGACGCCAACCCCTGTCGTTGGAATAACCCGATTTTTCCACTAACGGACGAGCACCACGCTTTAGCACCAACGCGCAACTTTTGTCTTCTTTCACTTGAATTTTGTAGCAAACCATCAAATCAAAAACATTAAGAGGATTTTTCGTAAGAGGGTTAAGCCCTTCTAAGACATACAAGACCCTCCAAGTTTGGGGCATCAACTGGCCAGGTCCGACTGACAGGGCCTCCATCAACGCCTTGGAAAGAGGGGAAAACTCATAATTAAAACCTAGCTTAAAAGGATATTCATACATCAACACAAACCCCTCTGGGCAGTCAACAGCAGGACGCGCCCCCGGAGCCTCGATCACCGCCTCTTTTGGAAGACCAGCAAGAACCCTAAAAGCTTCAACTCCCGTCTTGTCAATCGAACTCAAAGGTTCCACCTCGGAAGATTTCTCTTTCGGCTTCCCCATTTTTTCTAGAAGTCTAAACGAAAATCTAGATCTCTTTGGTGAAACAATTCTACTAGACATCCAAGGTAAGTTCAATTGAGAGCAAAATTCAAGAGGCAGAAAAAGTAAATTACCTGGAAATTTGCTGAAGGAAAGTTCAGATCTAGCAAAGTCACGCCTCTTGAAACGCAGCTACAGTGCAACGCTCCTCCGGATTCCCCCTTTTTGGTTAGTTTAAATTTTTTCAAATTTTTTATCTTTTGTAAAGTAATAAAAGATAGGTGTAAAGGATATTTATAGGCAGTAGTTGGGGAGGGTAGTTATTAGGCGCGGTTACCAAGAGGTAGTGGGGAGTTATTTCAAAGAGTGGGATTATTGCTCTTTAACTGCCGAGTTGCCGAGTCAATAATCCGGGGCAAATTGTTATGGTCGATTTCCTCTGACTAGACTCGACCCCAGACGAGTCAGTAACCATTAGTCCGAGATTCATGGAGACTGTTGAGCCGTTCAAATTAATTCTTCAGCAGATTCAGGGGGTTGAACAAGTCTACTGGGAAGGTACATTGAACCTGAACAGAGATTAGCTTTCGTGGAGAGAAAGAAGGAAACTACTCTCCTATTTTTTAGGAGATGCGGTTATTTACCTAAGAAGACCGTTGAAGATATTTTCTAGGTCTCAATGCTATAAATTCAGCTCGCTATTCAGTCCAAGGACACAAGGACAGCTCACTGTAAAATACTCCTAAGCTAAATCATTCTCACGTTGTACTCTAAGCAAAGCTCATCCTTTGTTCATCATAGTGAAACGGTGGAATTACCCCCACCCGCAGTTTTTCCCACTTTGGGTTTTCTGCGTCATCAAAATATCGTGTTTTGTCTACTTTAATTTCTTTTGTTTTTATATTTTGCATTATTAGTCTTTATTCATCGAATTGCATAATCTATCTAGCCGTCGTAGTCCCAACCTAAGATCGTTCTAAGCGATTTTTGGCATAAACAAAGGTCATTAATCATAACGAACATGCTACCAATGCTAGTTTAACTGGTCTTCTTTCAGAAACTGGCTAATTTAGATGCTAAGAAAGCCTAATTAGGCCGTGGATAATATACTACGTATTTGTCTTTGTTTGTATCAAATAGTGGATGGAATTTATTAGTAATGTATATTCAGTGAGTGAGTTACTGGTTGAATAAATTGCATCTCTTTCATTGAGAATTTGATTGTGGCAATATGCCGTTATACAAGATTTCTTCATTACTCTCATGTTGTACTTGCTGAGATTTGATCTACCAGATTGATTTGAACATCCGTATTGATATCATAATCTCTGTTTTACAAACGCGGAAAACCGAAAAATGTTAGCTATTCGCACGACTTAAAGTTCGGGTTGAGGATATCTTGGCCTTTTTAAAAATTGTTTTATGCTGCCAGTTTCGTCATCTAATCTTCTTTACATTGTACTCTTAATTCCTTTGGACCATCACACGCTTACTAATAATCGATGGTATGTACTATTATTAATGTTACTTTGTCCACCTACCATATTTACTTGCTTTGTTCTGAGTTCCCAGTGGTATTGTTCAAGCTATTAGACTGTCATGTTATAAGAGGTTTGTTTCTCCTCTGTTTCATCCTATAGTGCTGTGCAATTCTCGCCTTTCCCTTTTAACTTAGAGGTTTGTGTGATTGCTATTAAGTATCATTAAAGTACTGGTTTTAAATTTTTATTGTTTAGGTATTGAAAAAAGCTACATCGGTTCGAGAAGGGCCTTTCAGCAAAGCACAAATAAGCGAGGTTCGAGACAAGGTTGCGACATTCTTGTACACACATTGTTTATGAAGAAGCTAGGAATATGTCGTACATTTACTTGACTTAGTTTTTTATTGCACTTTTAGCTATTTTCCTTAATCAAGAACAATAATAATAATATTGGCGGTTATATGGTTATTACATTAAGATAACATAATGTGTATTGGTTATTTGTAATAACAATCGATTTATTTATATTAATTGAAATGAATTTGGTTTCGATAAATTGGGTACTAGCAGCTGAATATGATTTGCAGGGTACGTGGATGATATTAGGAATTAGGAGCATAAAATAATTTCAGAAAATTAACCAAAAAAAAAAGCCTTATTTGCTGCGGTTATTCAATAAACCGCAGCAAATAACTCACCTGAAATTGGAGGGAAACAGGACTATTTGCTGCGGCTATTCAATAAACCGCAGCAAATAAAATCCCAACTTTTGCTGCTGCTATAAGTGTTGCGGTTCAAAACCGCAGCAAATACCCGGGAAAAAACCGCAGCAAAATGCATTTTTTTTACCAGTGAGCCCTAACATTCTCAACTTCTCAAGAATTATTAAACTACTATGTGTGTTGCATCTCACGTGTGTAACCAAGCAAACCCCATTATTATTTGGCCGTTTCAATTCCACTCTAAACCTTAGCCCCCTTCTCATAATGAAAGTGTAACACAATAATAGATAGATTAACAAAGCTTTAAATCTCATGATTAAGAGGTTAAAAAACTAATGATTCATTTTCAAACCTTATTTTCATCATTAAGTACATTCTTACGTGTAGTTTCCTTTTACCCTTCAAACACCATAGCATTAGCTATCCATATATATATAACATCCCAAAATTATGAATTTATTATGTCAAAGCTTCGATTCTCTTTTCGAAAAGATATAAATATATTAATCCTATTTTAGAAGTTTCATTGCATGAACATTTATGAGAAGAAACTTCAGCGTACCTACTTAAAATAACAATTTGTTACAATTAAAAATTGAAAAATGGCGTGTTTTATATTACCTTTATATAAATTTTAACAGTAGATAGAATATTAAATAATTTTGGCTAATAATCAGACAGCTGGAATGATTATACTGATGATATATACATAATCCATGATCAAGTCTAACAAATTAAGAACTGTCTTAATACCAAATATGTCTTTAATGTTGTGAATAAATTTGTCTTACTTTTTAGTTGAGATGTTCTTTTCAAAATCTAAGATAGATATCAGTTGCTAAAATTAATATTTATGCATACTCCCTACTGAATTAAACTACTTTATCCACTTGCATTTTGGGAGTCTCTTTTAAAAAAAATAAATAAAAAAAAAAACTAAAAAGATTTCATTAAGATAGCCATCAGCCAAACGGCATTTAAACTCATTTTCTAAAAAATGACACAACTACATGATAACACTTAGAATTAATTACATTATAGGTTCAATCAACAATAGCCTTAATAGAAAAAATACTTGATCTCAAACAATACAATATGTCAGTTAGCTCTCAAGAAAATAATTCGACATAACATCCACTGATGCATAGTTGTTTTGGTGAAAAATATTTTTAATGTCCTCTAGATTCTTATAGAGATCAATAAACCTTAGGCCTGTTCTCGTTAACTTCTTTTTGTTTATCTGAACTTATTTTCGTTGATCCGAACTTATTTTTGCTGAATTGAACTTATTTTTGCTGAAATCATTAACAATTTATTAAGGATTGAAACTTAATTTTGCCGAACTGAACTTATTTTTACTGAACTGAACTTATTTTTACTGAAAATAAGTAAAAATAAGTCGAGAAGAACAGAGCCGTAGATCTTCCTTACGAGCTGAACAAATAAAGAAAATTAAACACAATAGAGAAGAACACCATTTTATTAAGGGTGTGGTCTAATTATTGTGAGCAATTAAAAAGTTTTTATTGCTTACCACTTGTAAGATCACTAGTAAAAGCCTCTATAAGGATAACTGATGAAAGGGAAGGATAAGAAGAAAAGAGATGAAAGAGAAGAATAGAAAATGGAGAAAAATACGGAAAAACCTTCACTGAATAAAACTAACAATAATAGAGGCTAGACAAAACCCTCCCAAGAGAGGGAAACTCAGGTAACTAAATCCTTTACATACTTAAGTATGTCTTACTTCGTAGTTAATAATTTGAAAATATTGTTGAAATAATGTAGAATAAAACAAAGTTAATTTTTTTAAATGACGGCTACGTACTACATACATTTTATGTCTTTTACAATCGTAACATTTTAATTTTTACATAATTTACATATAAAGGATTTGTTTACTTCAACTTAATTTCAATTCAATTCAATTCAATTGAGTTCAGTTCAATTTAGCTCAATTTAGTTCCGTTCAGTTTAATTTAACTCTTCCTTTATTTTGCTAATTTATTCTCCTAATATTATTTGTTCGTATAGATTACTTTGTTCAGAATATTATTTTGTTCATACTTCATAATATTTTGTTCATAATATTATCATTATTTTGTATTTGGCTTTATTTTGCTCATAATATTATTAGTGTATTCATAATATATTTTTGAAGCATTAATTATCATTATTTTATTTTGTTTCATATATAAATTTATTAAATTGCATTTTCACGAATTTTTTTTAATCAAACTACCATTTAGGAAGTGAAACAAAAATTAAGTGGATTATCATTCACAGAAATATTAAAATTAAATAACGCATAAGTGGATTGTCATTCACAAAAATATCAAATTGCTATTGTGCTATATACATATGAAAACGTATTACTGATTTTTGTTTCATAAAATATAAACTACCAATAACGAAACTGTTTTTTGTTTCATAATTATTAGTGGATTAATATCAAAATTATTACTATATAGTCACTCCATAACTAAAAACCATTTAGATCCATAGTTAACAATCATCACTCCATAGTTAAATCATAGTTGAAAATCAATAATCACAGTAATCCATAAAAATCAAAATTGGAAACCAATATTCATAGTTAAAAATCCATAAAAATCAAAGTTATAAATCATTAATGGTTAAAATCACTACTCCATCAATATTTCAAAGTTAAAAATCATTAATTCATACTTAAAACTTTCAGTTCATTTAAGTTGTTTTATGTAAATGTAAATAAGCCCTAAATTTGACATTTATGTAATACAAGTATTCTAATTATGCAAGAAATCGATACCTAAGGAATACAATAAAGAGAATAGCAATTGTTTGATGGGGAGTAGTTATTAATTTATAACATTGTGTGAGGATGAGGAAATGGGATGAAGATGGTTAAGGATAAAGCCGCCTTACAATGAAAGCAACTCCCACGCAATCCAACGGATCAAAATTCAAATCCATTGGCATTTTGTCATCTAAGCAAAGATGTTCTTTTCACCAAGTTGGCCATACTTGTTGTGTTGACATAGGACAAAGCTAAAGGGAAATATTAATTTATTTGAGAACATAATTATAGGTCAATCGTTTAGTAAACCATACTAAATATAATACGGAATACTACTTAGCAATTCTTGTTAAATCAAGGTGAGGTTGCTCGACTCAACTTGTAATACACTACATATAATAGTATTTAAGTTTGAGATATGTATCGGCTATTAAAGTTAATTGCTAGTAGGGTTTAATTTGTTTAGTTTTCAACTTGGTCTAAAGATCGTTCAAGCTTGAGAATTCAGAATCGCCAAACATGCATGGCTTATATCTTATTATATACAACTTATAAATTATAAAATAGAAAATTAAAGAACTACTATGTAAAAAAGATAGGAAATTATTTTCACCAATGCAATGACATATTTAAAAAGTATATCCACAGTTAAACAAAAATTTAATCTTTATGTTTTAAATTGAGTATATTTTTCACAACATCTTTTATCTTTAGCTAAGTAATATTTATGCAAACATGCACTCTAGTCTTCTAATAATATCATATCAATATATATTATTAATTCTATCTCCTAATGCTACAATAATCTACTCCGTACTTTGTATCAATATTAATTCTTATACTTCACTGCATAGCATATATCAAAACTAAATTATAATCTATTAGATATAATTATATAATCTACTTTATTAATAAAATATTATATGTATATATAATAATGTAACTAAAGAAATCGTCTGTGAAAAATCGTTGGCTATTAGATAATAATACACACAACAATAAAACAATTTTGTATGAAAAGGTTCCAATCAATGATTGAGTATATATTTAAAGAACACAAATTTAAGACTTTCAACTCAAATATATTAAACTAATAATAACTTATCTCTTAGCATAACATCTAAGTCAAATAAATGTCCTTCTAATGGAAGACTCACCAAACCTCTTAAAAACCTCCAAATAATACACAAATTACAAAGCAAAAGAAACCTCTTATAACTCCTTAACCTCAAAGCACCATTTTCAATTCTTCCCTTTTACTTTGATTTTTCTCTCTTTTTCATCATAAAAACACTCACACACACACAAAAAAAAAAAAAAAAGCAAATTTAACCAAACTAACAAAAAGTTCTTCAAAATTTTAGAGATTTTTTTTTTTTATTATGGAGGGTTTAATTCCTATGTTTTTAAAGGCCATAAAAAAAAACAAAGTTCGTAGTCAATATAGGTGTCTTTCTGTAGGAACAGCACAAACATACAATATTGCTGATTTCTATGATGACCACCATGGTTATGATCATGGTGACAAGTTTTATACCTATTCAACGACGGATACGAGTAACGAGTTCGATGCAAGACGGTATGGACATCGGCGATATGCGTCCACCGGAGGCTTTGAAATGAAGGGTGGTTATGACTTCAACTATAATGATCATGATGATAATAATGGTGTTGGTAGGGTTTCTAACAATTCTCCTCCTAAGCAAATTATGAAAAGATATAGGAGTCATAGAATGTTTTCTTGCATTACAGGAGATGTTTAATTTATCATAATGATGTTTGGTTTTTTTAAATTTTTATTACGTAGTAGTTTGAATTTGTAATACTACACAAGTAGTACAAGCAAGCAAAAGGTTTGAGTTGGTCTACAATTGTATAAATTTCCATTTCTTTTTTATTTTATGATGTTATACTCGTACATATCAGATTATCAATTAGTCATGGTCATATGAATGTCCACTAGAATAGATGGTTAAGATGATACTCGAAATTTAGTCTTTAAATAATGGAAGATAGCTTTACTGCTCAAGTGGTTCAAGCTTCACTCTCGATCTCAGGAATTCCCGTATAATGGGACATGCTTAGTCATGATGATGAACTAGGTTGTATCATTGTATGGGAAAATGGTTGTAATGTAAATTTATTGGTTGGAATAATTGAATAAACAGATGTGATTGGTTTGCAATTATTCTTGGTTTGTTGTATTTTTCTAGCAATTTGGGGACAGTTGTGTTATTTGACAATTACATGCACCTATCTTGGCTGCCTATTCTACCTCAGCTTTTTTTGTGTTGGTAGAGAGCCACAAGGGCGGAAATAACCTGAAATTGGGAGAAGCTTTAAAAAATATGATATTTAGGGCCCGTTTAAAAAATATGAAGAATTAATGAGTAACAAAATAAAAGAAGGGCTGAACTGAACTGATTTTAAGCTGAAATTAATAGGCCCTTACTTAACACTAAGGACCCAAGGGTTACTGGGTTAGAGAGTACTCCATTAGTTCCTTTTTCGCAATATTCCCTTTCAAACAATTTTACATTCTATTAATATTCCCTACCAATCTACCATGCATCAAAATAATCAATAAGTTGCAACAATAAAATATTTTATATCTTACAAATAATACTTAAGTGTTACAACTAAATAACTAATAGGAAACAGATGTAGTACTAAAAATACATTGACTTACGCATGGAATACTATTTACTTTTCTTTTATTATTAACAAAAATTTTAACAAAACGCCCCTCATATCTATGTTATTTGCTAAAGCAGCTGCCACATTTTATTTTTATTTTCCCTCTAAAAAAACAATTTTCCTTCCTAACAAACCTACAAATTTATATAATTTACACTAGAACACCCCAAAATCTAGACTACACTACACATAATTATTACTACATATTCTACTCTACATGCATTTTTTACACATCCCTTAAAAAAAATTAATTAACTATGTACACATAATCAACTCTCTTAATTTCAGGTTTGTTCTCAACAGTTACATGCTTATCCATTACTCACCCTATTAATCAAATCTTTATTTTTATAACATCAAATGAAATTTATAAGTAAATATATTTTTATTATATTTACGTCAACCCTTTGTTTTTTCTTATTAGTTCAACAATCTGAGCAAGCTCAGACCATTATCTAGTTACTATATAAGATCATTTTTCTATAGCATTTTTAAATTTGCCGCCTTGCAAGGAATCATATTTGAAGAGATCGAAACAATTAAAATATTTCAAATACCATTTCCCTTAAAAAATCATAATAGGTCTTAATAACACCAAATGAATGTTAGGATGACTTGTTTTGACTTTATAGGGGGACTTTGTAACACTCTAAATTTCTCATTTTCTAAAACTTACTTTTAAACTTGTAACCAAGAGAAACTAAAGCATATTACCGCCACACCATTATTAATTATGAAAACTAGTTGCAATATATGCTAAGGCTAAGGGTAAAACAAACCACAAATTGAAACCTTTCCTTAAAATACACACAGCAAAAATCTTTTATTAACAAGTCAAATGATTTGGTCAAACTCTTACCACTTGGAACCACTACAACCCTTATTCAGAACCAACTTTAAACGTCAACTGTTAAACCAAAACAAACTAAAAAACTATAGCTAAGTAAAGTCCACTCTCACAAATTCCCTTCATTTCGTGCAAATGCTCAAAAGAAAATCTACACTTATTCTACTTCAACAAACGGAGCAAAACAAGACAAAAACAAGAAGTATATAGGAGTTAGCAAAAATTGAGTATGTATAAACCAATAAAAGCATAACAACATGAGACACGAGTCACAAACAAGACATAAAACTTAGCACAAACAAAGACTCACACAAACTTGACAACATAGGACTTTTACTTCCTCTTTAGCTTTTGCTTGCTTATTTATTTTACTTGCTCAATTGCTATACTTGAAAACTTTGCTTGCTCAAAGGATAAAGGAAACATGAATGGGCTCTTGGAAAGTCAACCACCACTAAAATAGTTTGGTGTTGCCGAGCAATCTGCTCTAATTGAAAGTCTGCAAGACTTTAAAAAATGATGCATGGTCTCCATCCATCCCATGTCCAAAATTTAAATCTTAGGGATTCCTTGATTAAACAGTGAAGCATCGTCACACCCCACTATGGAAGCACAACGTGATATGGCGAATTTTTTCATGTTTTTCCCCTTTGTTTTTCGGTCTTTTATGTGCTTAAGTACTCTATCCTGGTTTATTTTTGTCTTATATTGCATTATTTAGTCATTTCAATGAGTTTTGTTAAGTTTGGTTTAATTTCGGCTATTTTAAAGTATTTTTTTACTTTAATTTTATCTTCCACAACTATTATGCTCGATTTAGTTTGTTTTATGTATGAAGGAACACAAAAATCGAGGTTCAAATAAGAGCCGAAAAGCTTGAATGAGGCAAAGTGGAGTTGCATTGGGATGCGTGCCAAAAGAACAAGCCAAATCCTTAAGTTAAGTGAAGAAAAGAAGAGAAAGCAGCAAAAAGTTAGTTTTGGCTATAGGAGCGCCCTGTCACGAGTGGACCAGTGACCCACCTTTGATCTAGGAATGAGGGCATAAGGATCCCATGGGGAGCCGCCCAAGTGTTGTGCAAGCAACACTCAACTCCCTATAGTAGACAGACTGCAGGCAGTAGCAATGCTGTACCATGATACTGGATCTGAAGATGAGCACTACTTTTGGGATGACCGTGCTATGTTGGTGAAACGAGGTTCGTACATGGTGAAGAGGTTGTCTACTACGCTTGGAAGAGTATGGAAGGCTCTAGAACCTCATTGTAAGGTCTAGAGTAGTTCAGCACATTCCGGAAGGGACCGGAACATTGGAGGGTATTCTGGGGAATTCTCACTTATCCTAAATACACTAGGAATAGTGGATATCCTAAAGTTACTAGGAATATAGGATGTTCTATGTACAGTAGGGAAGTGAGTAGTCCTAGATGTAATAGGAAAGGCTAGAATATCCTAATTAGAGTAGGGGAGGAAGATGTATATAAATACCTGAGTTGTTCAGTTGTAAATCATCCAACCCTCAGAGACTGAGAGAGATAGAAAGAGTAATATAAGTATTGTATTCAGTTTTCTCTCAAAGTAATAAAACTCATACTCATAAACTTGTGCTTTTCTTATTCTTTCGTTCAAGCTTTCGTTGCATTACTTAGCTATATACTAAGGAAGGATTAGCCTTGACTAGCATCCAAGGGGGAAGTTAGTGGGCAGCGTGGCAAAAGACTAAGGGGAATTAGTCAGCACGTGACAGCCCGCAATGTTCATTGACATGCACCCGCTTAGTCTGAGACTTCAGGATTCAAGCTCTACAGGGGGAGCGCCCGCTACCATTTTGGGGAATAAGTTTTTGCTGCTGGGTTTCGTATCATATATATTAATTATTAAAAATCCAATTGTGGGTATATAAGGGCACAATTTATGAGGCACTCGTCACTTAAGATTTTGATATTACTTTTTTACTTTTCAAAACACAATTAGGACTTAATTAGCATATTCTCTCTCTAGATTAGTTTTAAGTTTTGCTTGTGTGGATTCTCAAGTTCATCAATACAATTCAATTTCAATTTGGTAACTTTCTTGATTTCTTGTTTTCAATTGATTTATTTAGTTTATGTTTAATTACTGTTTAGTTTGTTTAGTTTTGATAATTAGCTTTGTTAGTTGTTCGTGTTAATTTATTTAATTGTTGATTGTTTAATTACATTTTAAGAAATATACTGTGCAATTTGTTTTGGTTTTTGCAACTATGAGTAAGTAGTCGTTTTCTAGGGTTTAGGGGATCATTGAACCCATTAATGGAGTAATTTAGTATCAATTAATTAGTTCCCTAATAGTAGTTAAATTCTTATTATTGAATTTATCAATTGCAATTAAATTGTGCGCAGGTTTAATTGTGATTTAGGTAATTGTCGAAATCGATGCCGAGAACTAAGATTACCACAATAGGCCCCTGAATGATAGGCAAAACAAGTCTAGACAAAAGCGAGAGCTGCTAGAGGAGTTTTGAGGGAGTCTAAATTCGAGAGAATTAGTGATCCCTAGTCTAATGAAATTAGTTGATTTCTGCTAGATTATCTCATTGATTGTTCTTTGGTGAACCGATTGTCCTAGGTTTTAGTAATGTAAGTCTAATTCTGTATTTTCCTGTTATTTTCCGTAATTAGGCAGCTAATTAGTCAAAAATCTCAACCAAAGCCCCTTCAAAGTTTCAACTTTTTAGAACTAATAGAATTTACAACCTTTTCACCGGGTACCCCTGAACTTTTACAAAATGCACTGGGTATCCTCAATGTTTTAGGATTGCACCATGTACCCCTGTACTTTGAAAAACGTGCACAGAATACCCTTAAAAGATGAAGGCGTTACTGGCTATTAATTTGAAAACATAATGCACCGTGTACCCTTATACTTTTAGTAAATTCATAGAATGGTATTTAACAACTAGTTTTTAAATGTAGGTTACAAAGCTAACTATTATAATTGCTCTTCACTTTCCCCTATATAAACTCCATTGCTTATATTCATCAGCATATACCCACTTTGTACAATCCTCCCATAATCACTCATTTTTCACTTTCTTTTATCAAGTCAACACATTTGTAAATAATATAATTGAATATGTAGCACAATCATCATAGACTCATCTTGGATTAGATGTAGACTTTGAGCTTTAATTTTTATATCCTATTGCATGTGCAAATGCGATTAGGAATTTTGATGTAACAAGATTTAAAGTTTGACGATGAAGGATTTGACAACATTTAAACATAATATAATAATTAAAGTGGAAAAAAAGAATGACTATGGGAGGGTTTTTTTTTTTTTTTTATAACCAAAAACGGGAGTATGTGACTAAAAAAAGCGATGTAGTTTATATAGAGGAAAAGGAGGAGCAATTTAATGGTTAGTTTTGTAGTCTACATTAAAAAACTAGCCGTTTAAAAGCTATCCTGTGGTTTACTAAAGTATAGGAGTACATGGTGCATTAAGTTTCCACATTAACAGTCAGTTTACCGCCGTCAACTGTAAGGGTATTTTGTGCATGTTTTCAAAGTACAGGTGTATCTGATGCATTCTAAAACATTAAGGGTACCCGTGTTACGCAAAAAATTCAGGGGTACCCGGTGAAAAAAGCCGTAGAATTTATTATTTTCCGCATTAATTAGAGTAGTAAGTTATTTTGATAGGTGTGCGATAGCCTTGTAAAACATTAAGGCATACATACTTTTCCCGTATGGTAACCTATCTAGCCTAATAAATGAGGACTCATGTTCCTTTAAAAAATGAAATAGATACTTGGCTTGCTTGAAAATTATCTTGTCTTTAACTTGAACTTGACATATAAATAATAACTTTGATTTATAAACTTGACTTACTTGAAAACTTGACTTACATGGTCAAACACGACTCAAAACACACTTAAACTTTGCATAAACTTAACAAAATTAAGGATAAGACCATTAAAACATGCCTTATAGACTCTTAAACTTCAATTACACTTATAACATAGCTGTTGTCTATAATATAAAGCATAACTCACTTCACTTTAAATAACTTAAACAAACACCGAAAATTATGAATTTAAGCAAAAAGCCACTTAACATCAAACTAGCACTTATGAATAACTCATACCACTTTAGTAACCTTCTAAAATATAGTAAGTGTTCTTAAAACATTTTTGGAAGTTTCCATCAAGAAGTCATTTTTGAAAATTCCATTAATTAATTAAAGCGACCCAATTAGTAATTAATCAGAAACTTATTATAGTGATAAAAACTCTTGATTAGTTTTCAAAAACCTTTAAAATAGTTATGATATTCGAAAATAACTTTTCATAATTATTTAAGATCTAGGTGATATTAATTCAAAACCGTCAATGTTCACGATAAAATCTTAATTAAATTAAGATAATTAATTAATTCCTTAGGTCGTAAAACCAATTTAGAAAACCTTTATATACTTATTTTTGTCCAAAAAGAAGCTTTAGTCGACTGGTTTGAACTAAAAACTCCTATGTGATATATTTTCGGAAATTGTCAATTAGATAAAAACGATTACAATTTTACTAAACCCCCACTGAGTCTTTACCCAGGATTATACTTTCTTCGTCACGTCACAAGAGTCTCATGGCCCATCTTATCCTTTTTCCACTTCACTAAGATCTTTTAATTTACTCATCACCTTTACTCATACTTTTGGTTTACAAATTAAAAACCGCTAAAACTACCCTCAATTTCACCCACGCTCTTACCAACAACTCATTAAAACCGTGTATGGACAAAACCTACTCTATAAATAATCATACTAGTCTTCTTCTTGTAAAATGTCCAAAAATTCCAAAACAATCGAAACTCCAGTTTTTCACAATTCTATAAATATTATTTAGAATAGGGGACATTTTTAATATGATCGTTGTCACTACTTCTCTAATTCATCACATCCTTCCCTTTTTCCGCCCCTTTTCTTCCCTCTTCTTTCCCCTTTTATTCCCCCCTTCCTCTCTCTTCCCCCCCCCCCCTTCAACTTCTTTCCCCTCATATACGAAACACATAAACATAATTACTTTTCATGCCCATTGATTTTTTTCTTGGTAGCGCATTCTTGCACATAACCTTGTTCGTCCTATGCCAAAATCCTTATATTCGGATTATTGAACGACCTTGACTGAATTATCTGTCCTGCGTACGATTTAAAAACACGCACGAATTCCCAAACAATTAAAATTCGGTCACACACTTTTAAACCTCTGTTATATTATCTTAGTAAACTTACACTTACCTTTTTGTTAACAACATAATTCGCGCTTTGCTCATTTTTTAATCCTACAATATATAATCCTAATCCTCCAGTTTATGGTTAGACTCACCGATTCGCATATTCATCCCAACCTTAAATCAAACTCCTCTCTCCCTCTCAAATTAATGAGTATACCCAATACATTATGAAAATAACATGTACCATGAAACAATCATCGCTTATACTTTTTACACAAAATCTATAGTACAGTAAAAACATTATGAATCAAAAATCTTGAATTTTTACAAATTTATTTACGCACAAAAAACATTGTTTCTTCTTTTTAAAAAATTGTGGCCCAGTGCTTGTGCACTTGCCCTTGGGTCCTTTTACTCGACCGAGGATACCAGGCGATACTAGGAGGGTGGCGTAAGCGGTGTATGGTGTGGTACCAATTTCGTCGGGTTGTGTGGTTGGTAACGGAGTGTGATTTGGAAGTTGCATAGTGGTCCAGCTTTGGCGTTGAGGCTCAACGTGGCATCCACAGAAATTAGGAAAATGGAAATTGCCCCCCCTTTTCCTCCGAAGATGGCGAGGAATAGACGTTTGAGTTTATTTTTCTGAACTTTTGTTTGTGATGACTTTTGCAATATCATTTTGAAAGAACAAAATTGAACCACTTAAAGGTTGCAGAGTCCTTACGGTATGTTTGGCTATCAATTGGATGGAGAAGAAAAATAATTTTCATAAGATTGTGTAAATCTAGCACAAACCAAACTAGGACTTAGTGAAAAGATAATAATTTAGTCTCAGGCATAATATTACGGTTGCTTTAATTGAACATATATAAAAACATTGGGTATTGAAAATATTATATTTTAATGATTCATTTAAATCGCCTTTTTTCACATAGAATTTAAACATATTAAAAATAATTTACCAATATTATGTCAAGAAAACTCAGTATTCCCGGGGCCTTAGCCTTAAAATTTTCGGAACAATGATAGGAAAAAATGAACACATGCATGTCCCCCGAAATTCCTAAGCACCAAAGCAAAAAATCTTGTTTGCTATGTTTAGAAATACAAGACTTATCTTCAAAAAATCTGTTTGTTGAAACACTAATATCACATTAACTTTTTGACACTGAAATGCCTCCCACAAAAATAATTCTATGAATAAAACCTTAGAAAACCTGTACAAATACATATAATCACAACTTTAGTTTTTCGCATTTCTCAAATATATATGCGATAAACCCATTTATAAATGAATAGTAAAAGTTCAAACCATTCGGGGCTACTCCTACAGATTAAATGGAGATGAATTGCCTTATTAGTTATTGAGAGTTTTAATTGTATTCATAAATATATCTCACTAAAAGAATGCTTCCGTGGTAATTCTCTACTGTACTCATCATGAGGGCAAATTACTAGTGCAAAATAAAGTCCCACTAGTAGAGGGTGGAAATCAAAAATATTACTAATAAACGTGGACGGAAACGGACATGAGAACTATCCCTGGTGAGCAGAGTGAACATTTACTTATTTTATTATTTATTTATATTTGATTTTTTTGCGCAGCGCCCCCATCTTCCCACAACCCATAATGTTACAATTGTAACCCTTTGAACAAGACAAAAGAGGAAAAACAAATAATTTTCCCTCCTAGGAATAGATTTGTGATACAAGGTGTGACTACGAGTAGGGCATTAACGCGCATGTTATATGTATTCTATGCTTAAACATTGATGAAACTTATACAAGCTTCTATACAAAACAAAGAATATATCTAGAAGCAATTTATGCTTCTCAAAAGGCTAAATCGGCGAAATGGATGTCTCACTATAGAATAGCTCCAATCTCATGGAGATGAACAAAGCTGCATTAAATACTTTGATAAACACTTAACACTCACAACACATGAGTTAGGGTTACCACCCGCTTTTATGACAGTTGGTCTATGGTCGCAGTGTGTATCTTTCTTGCAGTATTGAGTAGGTCACAATAATAGTCTAGTCATACACAAAACATTCTTCTGTGATATGAAAACTCAAAATGGCGACTTTAAGTGTTTTCCACCCTAAAGAGATCCAAACTTGTCTCCTAAGTACAGTGAAGCGCCTACACTACAGGGACGAAATTAAAACCAAAGTTTACACCAAAAGTATTCAAATGGATGTTGTGGTTTTGTAAAATAAACATCTCATCTTCTGTTTTCTCTAGAATATCTCCAAACACTAAATTCTTTTTCTTATTAAAGTAGTAGAAATTACTAACAAACCAAAAATAATTCAAATTTAACACCTACCCTCCCGCCCATATGAATTAGTTGCACCAATTTAATCATGGAGAGCGGGTGGTGAGGTATACGGTACGTAGTATACAAAAAATGCAAAATTATGGTGAAGCAGTGTCAAAAACAGTTGCAAAAAAAGACATCTCATGTGTATCCATTTATAATTCACCGTTCCAATACTGAAAAACACTTAATGATCCATCTGTTACCAATCCCAAGGGCAAATTCAATTCATCCTTATTTGTACCTAACACCCACCAACATCTAGACCCTTAACACAAACCCATCCAAGAACGGGCGGTAGCAATTGCACTATACGTGCGCGAACACCATTGATCAGTCCCCATCTTCCCCCCGTTACTAACATGCTCCTGAACCAAAAAAACACATCACTAAGATGGCAATTTACCACAACTTTTTATTTTAAAAAAAGGTATCCCCAGTTCTTGTCGTTCTCTTACTTCCGAACCTATCCTCCTTTGGATGTGTAATACCTTTCTCGCCATTGTCTTACAAAATCAAGCAAGCCCCTATTAGCACAAGTTTCTGCAACAACCATCAAGCATAGCATATTCTTCCCACTTTCAATTATGCCTTTTTATTCGCATGTAACTTATGAAGCGGCGAATAGGGTATGTTAAATCAAAATTCACTGTAAGTTATACACTTAACTCACCCAATATTCCGTGGTTCTGCAACCCTGTTTTGGCACTTGTCTTAACATGATAGACGAACTTTCCCTCACATACGCGATGACCGCCCCTTGCAACCCTTGGATATCTTATGCAATACTGAATCGGACTAAATTGACTTACCAAGTACACCCTCCCTCGTCACGGTGTTACATGAGCCATTTGGACCTTGCTCTTGTGCTGATAGTAAAATGTCACCCTATTCTGATCGATTATGTCTACCTTACTTGTATCTACTGAACAAAACACACCTCGTCTTACTTAGACTCAAAAACTGAAATTTAACAGCCACCAAACTCATTTGACTACCATGATAGTCTAAAGTCCAATTAAAACCAGTACACAAAAAACTGTAACATAGAGACTCCCGTAACAAAGAGTGGAGGGACATTATTATGTAAACCGAAAAGTACCATATGAATGTGGAATGATACAACCAGTAACTAGAGCACTATGAAGTCCACAAATGCATAGCATCATCAGAGGTGTTCTCTCCTAAACCTGACCCATTTTGCTCAAAGAACAGCTTGCACATGTAGCTAAGTCTTTGGCCAGCATAGTACTGAAAGCAGGTGGCCGTCTACGCTTATGCCAATCAGAATTCAAAAGGGAGTAAGAAGAGTATCCTTAGATGGCGGATTTTGTGATTCTCATTTACAAATCTTCAAGAACATACATCGGGCCATCGTGGCACATTGCTAGCAATCTTGA
The DNA here is from genome assembly GCA_016808085.1 of Suaeda aralocaspica. Lineage (NCBI taxonomy): Eukaryota > Viridiplantae > Streptophyta > Magnoliopsida > Caryophyllales > Amaranthaceae > Suaeda > Suaeda aralocaspica. The sequence goes on along the minus strand of PYUH01000055.1, from coordinate 2,680,000 downwards.
ATTCTTACAGTGAGGCTAATTTGCCGGCAACAGCGACATTCTGTTATGATATATTGTGTTCGTGTGGTCCATGCACTAACCACTAGAAGTATATTCCAATCTTCTCAACTATACCGGTAAAGAACTAATGGTTAGATGACCCATCCAACAAAAATTTCAATTGCTGCATATAAAAAGTGTATCCTTTGCATCATAGACAACAGTTCAGACAACAAAGAGAAAGCAGAGAAATTATGGATTTAGTGTAATCTGCCCTACCAATCATCGAGTTAGAGACACGCATATTCATAAGGAATCATTCCATTGCTGTTCATTTGGATCTCAAGTCAGCATTGTAAAGTGATGATTAGATTTAAAGGAACTACTCCTGTTCACATTATGACCAACCTGCTCGGTATTTTCTTGTTTTGATAAATATAACAAAGTGTAGCGAACAGCAGGAAGGTACGTTTATGTCTTATTATTAAACATGCTAAACCTTTACTCAAGTCTAAATACAACCAACTCGCACCTCTGTACTATAGGCTCTACAACGTTTCGTCCTTATGACTTTTGCTTGAGGGTAGTACGTTCAGCATTTGACAAAGGTGGGTAGAAAAACTCTCCCATACCCAGATACCCACTTATTTAGACACTTCATTATCTAATTGATAAACACTTAAATGAAAAATCATTATGCGGATATAGGACAAATGTGTTTAGTGCGTTCACAAAGGCATTGGAGATTCACCTTTTAAAACTAGCAGTTATTTGCAATATGTGATCATAGCTGATTAGTTGTTAGTCGAATGAAGTCATGATGCACGAGGACCCAACGTCAGCACCAACGCAGAACCAAGTGAAAACATATGTTAAAATGGAAAAAGGCTCACAAGAATGGTTAAAAAGCTGAGCACGCTTCAGGTACCCTGGCAAATATTCACCTGCCGACGACTAAAACATAAGTCATCGTCAGCCAAATATTTCTGACTATAATATTTTTTTCAGAACAGTAAAGTACTCGACATATGAAAGCCACAGTAGAGGGTTAGTTAGCAGGGCCGGGAATCTTAGAACACCCCTACTTGACCCCATGTCAAGTTTAAGAAAGCACCCCCAAGTCTAAATTCTGAGCCTGTGTAAACAACAACCAAGTACAATTGTACACAATAACCACCCAATATTGCTATGTGGTTTGTACATCAAATCCAAAAACTTATACTTAATATACATACCTCGCGGGCGATGGAATACGAAGACACGTTCCACCTCTTAATTTGCCAACTTAGAATTCAGACAATGTAGCACGCATCAACCAAAAATCCATATTACCTACCAAACAAGTCGTCATCTAGTTAAATGCCCTATACTCAGCTCGTCATAAAAGTTATACAATTTTTAATCACTCGCACGAACGTCTACAAAGAAATCTTCTACAGGCCAACATCATAATTCTATGCGGACTTTAAGTCATCCCAAAGATAGCAAAAGTTAAATGAAACATAAGTAAATGAAGAGTGAGTTACCAAATGAGCTAGTACTATGAGATATGAAGCGTTATAAAAGCTCACCCTGTTTTGTAAATCTATAGACCACAGGCGCTAAACATGAGAAATTCATGATAGATCAATTCATTTTTCCTATGTTTGCGTATTTATGTACAAGGTAAGTTTATGCGTTCACGTTCATGATTAATGACGCTTCACAGCTTTTTTATCAACGTAGTATAAGGATTTAGACCGGTATCCTTACATTTTACCTTGGCTAAGATTCTACATCTGATTGGAGCTGATAGGCTGAATTGCCTTCTCACCAATGAATTCCATTTTTTCAAGAAAGGGCTTTGCTCTGACATGTAAAAAAATCGCATGCTCTTTCCGATACAGTCATCCGGCCGTCTATTAACTGTGAAAGACAGTTAAGCTAAAAGGGTATCCCACACCAGCTGTTAAACCGACACGTAGGAGAAAACAAACAGGCGCAGAAGAGAGGAGGAGGGGCGGGAAGCGAAGCGTTCGTAAATGAATGCACTCTTTTCACGACTAATTATCTTCCCAGATTTTATGAATAGATCGCTTCTGGAGTAGACCTTAGCCAGCCAACCCCAGTATCAGAACACTTCCCGCGAGAGACCACAAATCATAAGACAACTCCTGTCGCATCCACTAGGCTAACACATCTGAAAGCATTAGACCCTAAATATATCGATATGCGGTAAAACGTAAGTTACTACCTTCTACAAAAGATGAACCCAGCAAATAGCGAAGAAGTTATTTTTCTCTTAAATACGAGGAGATGGCTACAAAAACTGCATTGTCCATACCTATATCGACAATGATTCATTTTCTCACTTCTCACGAAACCGCTTCATTTTCTTTTGGTATGTAAAAGAATGGCAGATTTTTAGTTAAATGGAAGATGGACAGAATTACCCCTCATGGGTTCCGGCACTTTGATATTGACGCCATCTTCTACCTCTTCCCCCCCCCCTCTTCCCCCCCCCCCCCCCCCCCCTTTTCCTTCCCCTTTTTTTTTCCTAATTGATCGGATTTCACACAATGAGTATGCAGTTCCAATCGAGAAGACAGCGGAGATAAAGTGCATTGCATAAAGTAATAAGCTATCCATTTTATGAATTATTATTAGATTCTGAGAGGGACCCTTCAACCATATTATCTTGTGTACAATATACTATGTGCCATGATCTAAAGTTTTAAACCTCTTTATAACTTGCTAATTTGGTCCTTTTTGATCATATTTGTTCCCATTTGTATTAATTGATTCCCGTTAACAGCTCATACGCAGTTTTTTTCTCCCCCCCCGCAGCTCCTAAAATGCGACACCACGATCACGGGCCAATATAGTTTTAGTGCGCATATGAACATCCTTAGTCAATTAACTTATCAAACAAAAACATTACTTAGTTATATCCCCACATCTATGCTTGCAAAATGATTGCCCTTTCTTTTGTAGCACTTCCCAGCTAGTCTCGATTTAACGACTTGGACCTCAAATATAATAGTAACAATCCAAAAAGTAAAATTTTCCACAAAGAACATTACTCAGCAGAGATATGTACCTAGCGATGCTCACCGGACTAATCATATAGACTATATTCTTTCCCCCTACCCCCCTTATGTAACTCCCAACACCGTCGCTTCGCGCCCCCAAAAACCCTTTTCGAAAAGCAACGGCACATTATTTCTCCTCCCATAGGGTAGTTTCCTTAAGATAACAGTGGAGAGAAACTCAACAAAGCCAAAGTAAATTAATGGGACAAGCCACTTTGTGGTTATTATCGCCATACACCCATTCCTACTTTAGAAACTTAACAACATACTCGTTAGAGACGTATGTACTGACAGGAGATTTTATGCCTCGATATCTGCTCACTCTCGCGTCCACCCGAATCTTTATCACTAACACAAAAATCCCAAGTTATGTAATCAAAGTATGGCTTATGTTGAAGATAACACCTATCCCACGTCATCATACTACGCGTGCTGCCTAGTTCTGGTTTTCCCTACCATACAACCAACACATTTGTCCTCCTCCTTAAGCAATCTTATGGAGCGGGACAAACAAACTATATACTTACACATTGATATGTATTCTCCCCTCCTCCCCAGGCTACTGGATTGTCCAAGATACATTACCAACACAAGAAGTATTCACCCCTTCACTCTTCCATAACTTTACCAACTACATTTTTCCCAACAAGCCTCTCCTAATACTTCCGCTACTGATTCATCAACAATAGTATTCTTGCATAGGTTGTTTATACTAATCACATTACCGCATTCAGATGGGCCAATTTATCTAGGATTCTTAACGGTTCATGTACACTTTTTCGGCAACAAAACCAACGGTATTCGTTCCTACTATTATTCCCCGGATTTTTTGCCTTTAATAATTTGTAGTAAATAAACAAAAAAAAAGTAAAACCCCAAACCCTATACAACCCCCCTCGAAACACCCCCCCCCTAACAGACCATCCAATTTACACGCATCATAATATTGAAAACTATCGGGAAGTCTCCCTGACCATTTCCTAATTAGATAATCAATATACCGTTTACTTCTACTTTTCCCGGTTACTCATTTTCTTGATTTAGTTTTATTCTATATAAAAACACGTACTTCACATTATGCATGAGGCATAAGTCGATCCCATCACAACTAAATATCTGCACCCCCAAGTCCTAACAGTTATCAAAGCAAATTGGGTTTCACACCCCATCACCCCTGCACGCCATACCCTGTGTTTCAATAAGCGGAACGGAAGGAAGGAATAAGAATTTGGGAGTACCGTTGCTTCTTGTGGATAACCATGCGGGGGGGGGGACGTAAGTTGTTGTGATGTATATTTTATATTAATTGGCCGAACAAGACAAAATTCCCAACACAGCCTTTCCCCCGCTAGAACTAAGAAACAAATTGTTTGTACCCCGAAGCTTAGGTTGAATAAGGTTTGTCGAATACTCTCTACAAACTCTATGAATTTATGTGTGTAAATTTAGGGAATATGGACTTAATTCCATCACAAAGGTTTCACAGAGCTAGGATTCCTTTCTCCTTTTTTTATCCTATGAATATCATTCTTCATTTATCAGCTACACCCGAAGGACGTACCACAACTCACAGATTAAACTTTCTCAACCATTACAATCTAGAATCGAAAATTCAAAAAAAAAGATTTTTATTAAAAATTTTCATCCATATCTTTCTAAAAATGAAAACTAAGGGTTTCTTTATAGCGCACTATGATTTGGAACATCCCCCCTTTTCGACACGCAACTAAAACGCCCTCACTCTAAACAATAGTCGATAAACCTCAAGCACAAACATCAACAACCTCTAAACTAAATCCTAAAACCCCCAACGTCCTCACACAATTCCGGAAAACACAATCCTTTCCTTGGGCGCCAGACCCCAGACACGGCATCATTTTTGTGCCTTTGTTTCCCTTAAAAAGTCTTTCATCATCAATCTTACCGCAACTTTTTAGCGTGCGCCAAACGATCCTAACAATAGGAAAAGATAGATTAAGTTATCTAACAAACCTAGAAATCTGGACAAACCATCTTCACGGAAAAAATGATGGAAAACCCTGGACACAAAACCAACAACTACCACGCCCACCCCAACAACGAGGCGTTTTGATCACTTTGCAATTCTGTGTGTCTTCACCAACCTTCTTACAAGATACGAACTCCTTTTAACTCACAGAAGCTTACAAGAATGTGATCTCCAGCTTGTCGTTCTAAGATGACCCATCTAGACTTTACCTAACGCTATAGAATCTGACTGAAATGGAAGAAAAAAACCCTATCATCAGTGAAGCTGGAAACAACCCCTTCCCGACGGGCAAACACCATACATGAACCCTTCCTCACTGTGAATGGCAGCCTTTTCATTCTACATTTATTAGTGTGCCATACAATCACACATGTGGAGGTTGATCCAACTTCCCTCCCTCTATTACAAACCCTTCATCCCTCACATTTGTGGCCACGGACATTCGAAGGAACAACTTGGACAATACACTATCATCCTCTTTCACTCTCCCACACCCATCACCCTTCCGTTCTTTCCCTCTTTAGATGTGCTCTGCACTATAACCTGTATTAGTCTCAACGGCAAGGAGATTACCTATGCGCTTAGTAAATACCACTTCACATAGAGCGTGCTGTCCACCCCACTTCTCTTCCTTATCTCCCCACTCATATTCGTCAACTTTGCTAACCCACATATATTTCAATCTTCGTCTTATCCTCTCAATTCCTTCTACCCCTCCACTTACCCTCTTCATCTCTCTAACCTCCCTCGCCACCCCTTTCTCCAATACGTCCCGGTGCAGTTTAGGGCTGGTGCCTCGCCCACCCTCGAACCACCCCGCGCCGGGGCTGCCACTGGGCCGCCACATGTCCGTGCTCGTCGAGACGTTTTACGGCGGGCTGAAAACTCCCCTGTGACCCTCCCTATACGCACCTCCCGCGTGCTCTTATATTTACATAGCTTTCTCGATATCACCCCAACATGCGCTTATCCATTGCGCCCTTTCACTCTATGCTTCTCTCGTCTGCGCTCACTATGTAGCCATCCTAAGGATTGCCACTTCCCTCCAGTAGTGCGGTAACTCCCCGCTTCCTATTGCAACCCCGCTGCACAAAACTCCAACATATTACTATAACACCTTCTTATCAAAGGAACACACAGCTGGCAGGGTTCCACCTGTTTAGCGGTGGTGCCCCTAAATATTAGCGGACCTGATATCTTGATACCACACGTTTCCCCAATCTGAAGACCCCGGTCAACCCATGACGAAATCTTGATCCGGGCGAAGGAATCATCCCTCCGGCACCCAATTCCTTTTTTTTATCTCAGTCCCATCGTCCATGTGTCCTTTTCACATTTTGCATGTATTTTTCTTGAAGAAACGGACTACATACACACCCATTCCATTATAGCATACTGGCCCCAATCAGGATCATCCTCTCCAAACCAGGGAGATCCGCAAAGCTTTCCACTTCCGCTTCTTCTCTCCGGCCCTTAACCTACTCTCGCAACATTACGGGAACTATCATTATTACCACCACAAATCTCCCTTTCCTCCCAACCCGCAGCTCTCTTCGTCTTCATGCGACCCATCTCCTCCCCACGCTTCCGATTCCGTTTTTCCCTACTTTTTACCAATCCACTCAATTCCGACATCCCATGACTGATTTCCTAACGCATGATAACCCCCTACCTCCTCCCCCATAGCTAAGATACTCCGTACACCCTGAGCAACACAGCGGGTTGACTATTGGCGGTCATTACACAAATATTCGTATTTTTTCGTCGCACCACGATGGGTACTGTGGGGGTCTTAACCTATTCCCCCTGGCTGCACCTTACATTAAAACCAACGCGAGACTTCTGCCAATATCGATACGGCGTTAATCATGATAACTACGTCCCACAGGCTTCGGATAAAAACCAGTACACTAAAAACTCGACGGTTCAGACAGTGGAACCGAGGGTGGTTTAGTT
>PYUH01000055.1:2641560-2672961 GCA_016808085.1 Suaeda aralocaspica | reverse complement strand
TTTACAACCTTTTCACCGGGTACCCCTGAACTTTTACAAAATGCACTGGGTATCCTCAATGTTTTAGGATTGCACCATGTACCCCTGTACTTTGAAAAACGTGCACAGAATACCCTTAAAAGATGAAGGCGTTACTGGCTATTAATTTGAAAACATAATGCACCGTGTACCCTTATACTTTTAGTAAATTCATAGAATGGTATTTAACAACTAGTTTTTAAATGTAGGTTACAAAGCTAACTATTATAATTGCTCTTCACTTTCCCCTATATAAACTCCATTGCTTATATTCATCAGCATATACCCACTTTGTACAATCCTCCCATAATCACTCATTTTTCACTTTCTTTTATCAAGTCAACACATTTGTAAATAATATAATTGAATATGTAGCACAATCATCATAGACTCATCTTGGATTAGATGTAGACTTTGAGCTTTAATTTTTATATCCTATTGCATGTGCAAATGCGATTAGGAATTTTGATGTAACAAGATTTAAAGTTTGACGATGAAGGATTTGACAACATTTAAACATAATATAATAATTAAAGTGGAAAAAAAGAATGACTATGGGAAGGTTTTTTTTTTTTTTTTTTATAACAAAACGGGAGTATGTTGACTAAAAAAAGCGATGTAGTTTATATAGAGGAAAAGGAGGAGCAATTTTAATGGTTAGTTTTGTAGTCTACATTTAAAAACTAGCCGTTTAAAAGCTATCCTGTGCGTTTACTAAAGTATAGGAGTACATGGTGCATTAAGTTTCCACATTAACAGTCAGTTTACCGCCGTCAACTTGTAAGGGTATTTTGTGCATGTTTTTCAAAGTACAGGTGTATCTGATGCATTCCTAAAACATTAAGGGTACCCCGTGCTTTACGCAAAAAATTCAGGGGTACCCGGTGAAAAAGCCGTAGAATTTATTATTTTCCGCATTAATTAGAGTAGTAAGTTATTTTTGATAGGTGTGCGATAGCCTTGTCACAACATTAAGGCATACATACTTTTCCCGTATGGTAACCTTATCTAGCCTAATAAATGAGGACTCATGTTCCTTTAAAAAATGAAATAGATACTTGGCTTGCTTGAAAATTATCTTGTCTTTAACTTGAACTTGACATATAAATAATAACTTTGATTTATAAACTTGACTTTACTTGAAAACTTGACTTACATGGTCAAACACGACTCAAAACACACTTAAACTTTGCATAAACTTAACCAAAATTAAGGATAAGACCATTAAAACATGTCATTATAGACTCTTAAACTTCAATTACACTTATAACATAGCTGTTGTCTATAATATAAAGCATAACTCACTTCACTTTAAATAACTTAAACAAACACCGAAAACTTATGAATTTAAAGCATAAAAGCCACTTAACATCAAACTAGCACTTATGAATAACTCATACCACTTTAGTAACCTTCTAAATATAGTAAGTGTTCTTGAAAACATTTTTGGAAGTTTCCATCAAAGAAAGTCATTTTTGAAAATTCCATTAATTAATTAAAGCGACCCAATTAGTAATTAATCAGAAACTTATTATTTAGTGATAAAAACTCTTGATTTAGTTTTCAAAAACCTTTAAAATTAGTTATGATATTCGAAAATAACTTTTCATTAATTATTTAAGATCTAGGTGATATTAATTCAAAACCGTCAATGTTCACGATAAAACTCTTTAATTAAATTAAAGATAATTAATTAATTCCTTAGGTCGTAAAACCAATTTAGAAAACCTTTATATACTTATTTTTGGTCCAAAAAGAAGCTTTAGTCGACTTGGTTTGAACTAAAAACTCCTATGTGAATATATTTTCGAAAATTGTCAATTTAGATAAAAACCGATTACAATTTTACAAACCCAGATTTTATACAAGGAATACAGTAACAATAGTCTCATGGCCAACTTCAAAGATTAATTCCTCCAAAATAATATTTTTTGGTAAAAACCGCAAAACTACTAATTTTACAGCTTTTACAAACACTTCTAAAAATTCTGGAAAAATAAAAATAACATCATATTTAGTGTAACAAGTCCAAAAATTCAAAACATCGAAAATCCAGTTTTTCATACAATTCTATAAAAATTTAAGAAAGGGAAACATGATCGTTTGCACTACTCCAACTTCCTACACATGATACTAGAACCAAAACCTAATACTTTCATGCCATTAGATTTTTGGTAGCATGCACATACCTTGTTCGCGAAAATCCTTAAAGTCTTAGAACGATCCTTCTACAGAATCTCCTCGCATAAGAAAAACACGAAACCAACATTAAAAATTCGTCCAACACTTAAAACATGTTATATAAGTAACATAAAACCTTTTAACAATAATTTTCGTGCATTAGATCTACATAAAACTTAGTCTTATGGTTAGATTCGCATAATTCACAACTTAACTGCAAATCCAATTTAATTAGTAAAAATTATGAAATAAATTAATGAAAAATATTTTTATACTTTTTACAAAATCTATAATTACAGTAAAACATTATGAATCAAAATCTTGAATTTTACAAAATTTATTTTAAGCAAAACAATTTTTTTCTTTTTTAAAAAAATTGTGGCCTGCTTGTGACGTTGCCACTTTGGGCTCATTTTTCGAGAGGCTAAGGATATCAAGGGTGGCGAAGGGTGGTAGTGGGTAACAAGGTGGTTGTGTGGTTGGTAACGGAAGGTGATTTGGCAGTTCATAGTGGTCGTGGCGGAGGCTCAAAGTGGCATCCACGAAATTAGGAAAATTGAAGAAGAGGAGAGAGAAATAGAGTTTTGAGTTTTATTTTTCTGAACTTTGTGATGCTTCTGCAATATCATTTTGAAAGAAAAATTGAACTACTTAAAGGTGCAGAGTCCTTAGGATGTTTGGCTATCAAGGAGGAGAAGAAAAATAATTTTATTAAGATTAAATCTCTACAAAACATAGGATTTAGTGAAAAGATAATAATTTAGTACTCAGGATAAATATTAGGTGTTAATGAAATATATAAAAATGATGAAAATATTTATTTTTTAATGACAAAATCGTTATAGCATATTTAATATAATTAATTCACAAAAATAATTTATGTCATAAAAATAATTGGGCTTAGCCCTTAAATTTTCGAAAATGATAGGAAATGAACTATGATGTCCGAAATTCTCAAGGCACAAAGCAAAAAACTATGTTTGCTATTTTTAGAAATTAACGATATATTAAAAAACTGTTTTGAAAATAAATATTACATTTTTTTGCATAAAGCCTCACAAAAATAATTTATGTAAAACCTTATAAAACCTTTACAAATAAATATAATAAAACTTTATTTTTGAATTTTCTCAAACTATATATTATAAACATAAATTATAATAATATAAAGTTTAAAAATTCGGGGATTACAGACTTAAAATGGATGATGAATTGTCCTAATTAGTTAATTTAGAGTTTAATTATCATTAAAATTGATAAAAGAATGCTTCCTGGGTAAATTCTCATATGTATATCATGAGGCAAATACTAGTGAAAAATAAAGTCCACTAGTAGAGGTGGAAATCAAAAATACAATAAACGTGGAACAAGGCATGAGAACTATCACTGGTGAGACAGAGGACATTTTTATTTATTATTTATTTATATTTATATTTTTTTTGCGAGTCCCCACTCCATTAATGACAAATTTAACCTTTGTAACAAGCAAAAGAGGAAAAAAAAATCAATTTCTCCCTCCTAGGAATAGATTTGTGTAACAGGTGTGACACGAGCGGGCATTAGGCATGTATATGTCGTACTGCTAAACATTAGATGAACTTATACCAAGCTTCTATACAAAACAAATGAATATATCTAGAAGCAAATTTAATTGCATTCTCAAAAGGCTAAATCGCGAAATGGATGTCTTCACTTATAGAATAGCTCCAATCTCATGGAGATGAACAAAGCAAAACTTTGATAACCACACCATCAAACCATTTAGAGTTAACCGCTTTATATGAAGTTGGTCGTGAGTGTGTATGAGTATTGAGTAGGTCAATAATTAGTCATATACAAAAAGCATGTGATATGAAAACAAATGGCGCAAGTGTTTTCCATAAAGATAATGCAACTTGTATAGTAAGTGAAGGCTACACTAAGGGCGATAAAACAAAGTCACCAAAAGTCTTCAAATGGATGTTGTGGTTTGTAAAAAAAATTATCTCACTTGTTTTAAGAAAATCTCAACATACGAAATTTTTTTTTATTAAATTAGTAATTACATACAAAAAAAAATAATTCAAATTTATACACTACCTCCGCTATGAATTAGTTGCAATTAATTCATGGCGGAGGTAGTATACAAAAATGCAAAATATGGTGAAGCATGTTCAAAAAAGTTGCAAAAAACGACATAGTGTATCCATATTATAATAGTATCCAATATTGAAACAGCTTAAGATCCATCTGTCCAATCACCATGGGCAAATTCAATTTTCATCCTTATTTGCTTACCAACACCCACCAAATCTAGACTAATAAACCATCCAAGAAGGGGGTAGATTGACTATACGTGTCGCTCCATTATCATCCCATTTCCCGTCTTAACCTGTGAAAAAAACACACACTAAGATTGCTAATTTACCAACTTTTTTATTTTTATAAAAAGGTATCCCCAGTTTCTTTCGTTCTCTTATCTCTCGAACTCTCCTCATTTGGATGTGAAACCTTTTATCGCACTTGTCTTACAAAATCTCACAGCTAAGTTAGCCACTGCAAGTCTGCAACAAACTCAAGCATCGCATATTTTCTCTTTCAATCCTTTTCTTTTGCAATGTTACCTTATGATGGGTCGACATAGGGTTTATGTCAACAAAATTCAATGTAAGTTTAACCACTTAACCTACCATATACGTGAATTTGGGCAGCTAACATGATATCGAACTTTCCCCTCAATTAGACTGACGCTGCAACTATGGAATTCTTATGCAATACTGAAATCTGGACTAATGACTTAACAAGTCACCTCTTACACGGTGTACATGAGCTAATGGAACCTTGCATCTGTATCAGTAACATGTCATCCCTACTTCTTTATCGAATGCTCTACCCTTACTTGTATCTACTGCAAAAACAAATACCTCGTATTTTAGATCTAAAAATGAAATTGAAAGCCAAACTTCATTTACTACCATGATAAAGTTGATAAAAGTACCAAAACTGTAACATAGAGACTCCGTAACAAAGATGGATGGAATTATTATGTAAACCGACAAGTACATATGAAATTGTGAATGACTACAACCAGTCAACTAGAGCACATGAAAGTCACAATGCATAGCATCTATCAGAGGTTGTTCTCTCAAACCCGACATTTTGCTCAAAGAACAGCTTAGCACCATTAGCTAAGTTTTTGGAGATAGTACTTGAAAGCAGGTGGCTGTCTAGCTTAGCCAATCAGAATTCAAAAGGGAAGAAAGAGTATCCTTAGATGGAGGAATCTTGTGATTCAAAATTCTCAAGAACCTACATCGAGGCCATCGGGCCACTTGCTAGCAATCTTGATTCTTAACAGTGATGTAATTTGCAGGCAAATGCACTTTTATGAATATGTTTGCTGATGGTCATCTAACCACTAGAAGTATATTCCAATATTCTCAAATATAAGGAAAGAGACTTAATGGTTAGATGACCATCAACAAAACATATTCATGCCTGCAATATTAAAAGTTATCTTTTTGCATAATAGACAAAGTTTCAGACAAAAGAGAAAGCAGAGAAAATGGCCTTTTAGTGTTAATTCTAAGCCTCCAATATCTAGTTAGCAGACAAGCATATTCTAAGGAATCATTCCTTGCTTGTTCAATTTGACTTCAAGTAGCATTGAAAGTGATTGATTAGATTTAAGGAACTATTGTTTCAATGAGAACATGTGACTTTTTTTGATACATATAAACAAAGGTTACGAGTACAGCAGGAAGTGTTTACTGTTTAGTTGATTAAAACATGCCTAAACCTTTTACTCAATGTCTAATACACAACTCGCACCTCTGTACTATAGCTCTACACGTTTCGCCTTATGTACTTTTGATTGAGGTATACGTTCAGAATTTTGACAAAGGTATGAAACCCTTACCCTAGATACCTTCATTTAGACACTTCAATTATCTAATTCATATAAAAAAAATGAAAACATGAGGATATAGGAAATGTGTTATGTGTTCACCAAAGGCTTGAGATTCACTTTTAAACTAGCAAGTAATTTTGCATTATGTGATCATAGCTGATTAGTTGTAGTCTAATGAGTAATGATGCACGAGGACCCCAACAGTCCAGCACCCAACCAGCAACCCAAGTGAAAAATATAAAATGGAAAAAGGCTCAAAATAATGGTTTAAAAAGTCGAGCACGCTTTCAGGTACCGGAACATAGTTACCTGGCCCGATAAAAATAAGTCCTAGTAGGCCAAATATCTGACCTAAATATTTTTTTCAGACAGAAAGTACTCGACAATTAGAAGCAAGTAGCCGGGTAGTCAGGCCGGGAATATTAGAACACCCCTACTTGCACCCATGTCAAGTTTAAGGAAAGCACCCCAATGTCTAAAATTCTGAGCCTGTGTAAAAAAAATTAAAATTGTACCAATACCCAATACTTGCTATGTGTTTGTACATCAAATCCAAAACTTATAATCATAATATACATATGGGTGAGTAATCACAGAAGGACACGTTCCACCTCTAAATTTGCCAACCTTAGAATTCAGCAATTGTCAGTCACCGCCACAACCAAATTCATCATCACCAACAAGTCTTCATCTAGTTAAAGCATCACTCAGCTCGTGCATTCAAAAGATACAATTTTAATCACTCGGAACTCTAAAAAGAAATTTTCAAGGAACAACAATAATTTATGACTTTAAGTCATCCCAAAGATAGCAAAAGTTAAAATGAAACAAGTAAAGAAGAGTAGTACCAATGAGAGTACTATGAGCATGAAGCGTTAAAAAGCATCACCCTGTTTTGTAAATCTAATCCAAAGGGCTAAATGAGAAATTATGATAGACAATTCATTTTTCCTAGATGTTTGCGTATGTACAGTAAGTTATGCGTCTCGATTATGATTAAATAGCTTCACATCATTTTTTTATTAAAAGAGTAACGGATTAGAGGATCCTCTAATTTTACCTTGCTAAGATTCAATGCTTATTGGAGCTGATGGAATTGCTTCACCAATGAATTCCATTTTTTCAAAGAAAGGTGGCTTTGCTGCACCATAGTAAAAAAATGCCATGATCTTCGATAATTCATCGGCCGGTCTATTAACTGTGAAAGAAGTTACAGTAACAGGTTATCAACACCATGTGAAAGAAGTAGGGAAAACAAAAGGGAAGAGAGGAGGAGGGGGGGAAGGAAGCGTGGTAAAAATGAATACCTTTTTCACGATATATTATCTTCCCAGATTTAATGAAGATCAGCTCTGGGAAGATAGAAACCTTTAGCGCAGAGACCAAATCATAATCAACATTAGCATCTATTGCTACACACTGAAATGCATAGAATAAAATATCAGATATGCGTAAAGATAAGTTATACTTCTACAAAAGATGAAAGCATATAAGGAAGAAGACTAACCCTAGGCGATGGTAAACTGCAGTTCCATATTATATTCACTGCTCTTTCTAATTCATCACGACAACGTTCATTTTCTTTTGGTCTGAAAAGAATGCAGATTTTTAGTTAAAGGAAAGATGAGCCAGAATATAGGTTTGGCACTATGATTAGATGAACTTGATGTATCACAATGAAGTATGCATTCCAATGAGACGAAGAGGAGAAAAGGATAACACAAGTAAAAGCATCACATTTAAATATTATTAGATGCAGAGGACTTCAAACAATATTCTGTAGTCTATACCTATTTGATGATCTAAAGTTCTGAACTCTAAACACTGTAATTGGTCATTTGATCAATTCCAATTTGTAAATTTATTCCCGTAACAGCTAACTAGTTGAGCCTAAAGGAAGACCTGGCACCTTAGTTAGTGATATGAACACAGTAATTAATTCATAACAACAAAAATTATTTAGTTATACCACATATGCCTTGCAAAATGAGAGCACTTCAGCTATTTAGAAAAACTTGACCTCAACTCTAATAGTAACAATCCACAAAGTAAAATACANGAGTAATCACAGAAGGACACGTTCCACCTCTAAATTTGCCAACCTTAGAATTCAGCAATTGTCAGTCACCGCCACAACCAAATTCATCATCACCAACAAGTCTTCATCTAGTTAAAGCATCACTCAGCTCGTGCATTCAAAAGATACAATTTTAATCACTCGGAACTCTAAAAAGAAATTTTCAAGGAACAACAATAATTTATGACTTTAAGTCATCCCAAAGATAGCAAAAGTTAAAATGAAACAAGTAAAGAAGAGTAGTACCAATGAGAGTACTATGAGCATGAAGCGTTAAAAAGCATCACCCTGTTTTGTAAATCTAATCCAAAGGGCTAAATGAGAAATTATGATAGACAATTCATTTTTCCTAGATGTTTGCGTATGTACAGTAAGTTATGCGTCTCGATTATGATTAAATAGCTTCACATCATTTTTTTATTAAAAGAGTAACGGATTAGAGGATCCTCTAATTTTACCTTGCTAAGATTCAATGCTTATTGGAGCTGATGGAATTGCTTCACCAATGAATTCCATTTTTTCAAAGAAAGGTGGCTTTGCTGCACCATAGTAAAAAAATGCCATGATCTTCGATAATTCATCGGCCGGTCTATTAACTGTGAAAGAAGTTACAGTAACAGGTTATCAACACCATGTGAAAGAAGTAGGGAAAACAAAAGGGAAGAGAGGAGGAGGGGGGGAAGGAAGCGTGGTAAAAATGAATACCTTTTTCACGATATATTATCTTCCCAGATTTAATGAAGATCAGCTCTGGGAAGATAGAAACCTTTAGCGCAGAGACCAAATCATAATCAACATTAGCATCTATTGCTACACACTGAAATGCATAGAATAAAATATCAGATATGCGTAAAGATAAGTTATACTTCTACAAAAGATGAAAGCATATAAGGAAGAAGACTAACCCTAGGCGATGGTAAACTGCAGTTCCATATTATATTCACTGCTCTTTCTAATTCATCACGACAACGTTCATTTTCTTTTGGTCTGAAAAGAATGCAGATTTTTAGTTAAAGGAAAGATGAGCCAGAATATAGGTTTGGCACTATGATTAGATGAACTTGATGTATCACAATGAAGTATGCATTCCAATGAGACGAAGAGGAGAAAAGGATAACACAAGTAAAAGCATCACATTTAAATATTATTAGATGCAGAGGACTTCAAACAATATTCTGTAGTCTATACCTATTTGATGATCTAAAGTTCTGAACTCTAAACACTGTAATTGGTCATTTGATCAATTCCAATTTGTAAATTTATTCCCGTAACAGCTAACTAGTTGAGCCTAAAGGAAGACCTGGCACCTTAGTTAGTGATATGAACACAGTAATTAATTCATAACAACAAAAATTATTTAGTTATACCACATATGCCTTGCAAAATGAGAGCACTTCAGCTATTTAGAAAAACTTGACCTCAACTCTAATAGTAACAATCCACAAAGTAAAATACAAAGAACATTACTCAGCAGATATATTACTAGGAGCTCACAGTGACATATATATATATATATATATATATATATACAGTGGAAAACCTTTTCTGTAAGCAATGACATTATTATAGGGAGTTTCCTCTAAGATTAACAGTGGAGAGAAACTCTAACAACGCAAAGTAAATTAATGGAAAGCCACTTTTAGGCTTCTTATCGCATAACCATTCTATTGAAATTAAAATAGGTAAGAGAGTATGAGACTATGAGATTATGACTAGCTTATCTGGCACTCTGGCACCGACATCATTTACACTAACTAAACATTCCCAAGTTATGTAATCAATATGGTCATATGTGAAAGATAACCTATAGTATTTACTAAAGCGGCTGCTAGTTCTGGTTTTCCCTCCAAAACCAACCCATTTCCCCTCCTAAGAATATGGAGGGAAAAAAAATTATAATCTACACAGAATGTATTCTGGTACTAGGTATTGTACGATAATTACAAGCTAGATTCACACCTTATCTTCCATAATTAACAACTACATATAACAAGTTCTCCTAATTTCACGTCTGACATCAACAACTAGATATTTTTGCATAGGTTAGTTTAATAATCCAAGCACAGATCGGGCCATTATCTAGTATTTTAAGGTTCATGTAACGGCAACAACAATGTATTTGTTCTATATTATTCCGAGTTAATAATTGATAGTAAAAAAAAAAGAAAAAAAAACTGACAAATAAAGACCAATCCAATTTACAGCCACATAATTTGAATAACTAGTAAGTTATGATATCCTAATTAGAAAATCCAATATAGTTTACTTCCCTTTTTGTTAAATGAATAGTTCTAATTAATAACTTTCCATTTGCATGAGGCATAAGTAGATCAATCCAAAAAATATGCACATCCATAACAGTATCAAAAGCAAATTGTGTTTCACACCCACCCCTGCAGCCTTACCCTTTGTTTCAATTAAAGAGAATGGAAGGGAAGGAAAAGCAGGGAGTTAGTTTTTCTTGTTTGCATAAATGATAGGGGGGACGAAGTGTGATGTATATATTAATTGGCTAACAATAAAACTCACAAGTTTCGAGAACTATAATAAAAATTGTATCAGCTTAGGTTTGAAAGTTTTGTGAATCTCTCTCAAAACTCATGAATTTATGTGTAAATTTAGGGATATGGACTTAATTCACTCACCAAAGGTTTCACAAGAGCTAGGATTTATCCTATGAAAATCATCAATCAAGCAAGAATGAAGTAACAACTACGAAAACTTTATCAATTCAATCATAGAATCGAAATTCAAAAAAAATAATTTTTATTCAAAACAATCTATCTTCTAAACAATGAAAACTAAGGGTATTTATAGGACTATGATTGGAACAATCCCCCATTTCTAAGCCAATAAAAGCCTACTAAAACTAGGATAAAAATTCAGCAAAATCAAAACAAAACAAATCCTAAAACAAGCTCACAATTTCCGAAAACACAATCCTTGGGCGCCAAGCCCCATACACGGATCTTTTGTGCCTTGTTTCCTAAAAATTAACAACCTAATTTAGGAAACTATCCTAACCAATTAAGGAAATAGATAATTATCCTAACAAACCTAGAAACTTGGAAAACAATTAAGGAAAATGCGGACAACCCGACAACACAAAAACACGCCACAATTGTGTGTTGCATAACTTTGCAATTTCTTGTGATGTCTTCAAACCTTTTCAAGAACGAATCTTTTAATCAAGAAGCTTTCAAGAATGTGATCTCCATGCATTGTTTACCAAGTATGACCAACTATGACTTGTAATAAAGCTATAGAAGCCTGAAATGGGAAAAACCCTATCAAGTGAAGTGGATAAACCCATAGGCAAAACTACCATGAACCCTAATGTGAATGGCAGCCTCATATTCACATAAAAGTGTGCCATTCACATCAAAGTGGAGGGATCCAATTTCCCTCCTCTATTAAAAACCTTCATCCCTCCCATTTTGGAGACATTTGAAGGAAAATTGGAACTCCACCTCTCCCTCTCTTTCTCTCCCCTCCCCATCCTCCTTCTTCTTTTCCCTCCTAGCTTGTTGTCCAAACCATGTATTAGTCTCAACGAATGAGATTAGCTAAATGAACCACTCTACATAGCTTGTGCATGTCCACCAAAATTCTCTTCCTTCATATCCCCTATCTATTACTTAACACTTCTGTAAACCAATAATTTCCATATCTTTCCTAATTTATCCTCTCAAATTCATTCTATCCCTCACTTAACCTCCTTAATATCTAAAATTCGCATAGCCACCACTTTCTACCATACTCACCGGTGCAAGTTTAGGATGGTGACCGAACACTCATGAACAAACCAAGAGAAGGGGCTGAAAATGGGCAGCAAATTGTACGCTTGTTATAGTTCGAGCTGTTTTAGGAGGGGCTGAAAAATCACATATGTGACATCCCTATAAGAACCTAAAGTGTGATCTAATTTCTTAAATAGCTTTCTAGAATATCAAACAAAATGCGGTTACCATTGTGAATTATAATCTATGCTTATATGTATGAGCCTAACATATATGTAGTACATTCAAAGGATTGCAACTACACTATTACTGAGGAACTCAAATAATACATATTGAAAAGGCACAACAATCAACATATAATATAACATTCTTATCAAAGGAAAAAAAAGATGGAAGGGTAACCTTTTATAGCGGTTGTGAACCAAAATAATTAGAGGACTGATATCCTTGAACACAAGTTCTTCCCAATCTGAAGCGGTAACATGACTAACATCTTTAATCGGGCGAATGTAATCATCATCCTGCCACACAATCTCCTTATCACTATCATCATCGTCATCGTCGTCTTTTTTCTTCACATTCTTGATGCTAATTTTATTGAAGAACTGATCCAATCCAAACCCCCTTCCATCAGCATCCTCCGGCCAATCAGGATCATCCTCCTCCACAACAAGTGGATATTCCGCTAAAAGCTTCTCCATCTTCCGCTTCTTCTCCTCCGGATCAACCTCCTCCTCAACATTAGGGTAACTATCAATTACATCCCAAATCTTTTCCCTCCACTCGCGCCTCTCTTCGTCATCCATGAGACCATCCTCTTCACCAAGCTTCGATTTCGGTTTCTCCATATTTTTTACACTCCCATACCTCAATCTCCTGAAATCACAATGCTGATTTTCCTCATAAGCATGATAACATTACTAATCACTCCAAAACTAAGTACTACCTCCGTATCAAAATAGTAGCAACAAAGGGGCACTACTTGTCGGTATTAAAAAAATACTTCCTCCGTATTTTTTAGCTGCAACAATTGGGTACTGTTTGTGACTAATAAAATATTCAATTGTTGCACCTTAAAAACGCAGTAGCCTTTTGCAACTATTTCGATACGGAGTTAATACATTATCAAATACATATACCAACAGGATTTTAGGATAACAAACCAGTAAATTAAAAACTCGACGGTTCGACAATGGAACTAGGGTTTTGTTTAGTTGTGAACTACACAATGCCAAGGGTGAACTCTGGAATGTTGTAACACATTGTAAAGCCATCTTTTCCTACAACAACCAGTGGCGAATCCAGGAATTTCAAGATCGAGCATTCAAATAAGGATTAAATTCAACAAATTGATGTTAAAACATAAAGTATAATGCGAAAATAGAATTCATAATTCGATATACAAAAATGATTGCAACTATATAATATGTTCATACGAAAAATTTAGCTTTTCAATATTCGATGGTCAAACTGTAGAACATAAAACTTTTTAATAACAGCAATTATGAAAAATCAAGAACATTAAATTTTCAGAAATGATTATAGAATAAAGATGAAGTGTTGTGGAGTGTACCTTAGGCTTAGGATGTTGGAGATGGGAAAATTTTTTTGGCTACTGCTAATTTGCTATGCTATGCCAAGTTGCCCACACATTCGAAGCATAACTCATTTTTATTTGCGGTTTTCTAATTTGTATCCATTAATTTTCTATTTTCTAAGTTGGCCGAAAGGATTTTTAATTTATCACATCGATAAATTTAGGGCACCAATAAAGCAAAAGTGAAAGTAATGGGGTCTAATGAGCTCTCATATTTTTTGCACACAGCTCCTACACGTAAGTGTTTATTAAATTATAAATTTGGTAAATTCATTATAACATTGATAAATTTAAAAAATTTCAACTATACGACTCTATGTAGTATTTTATGAAAGTTTATGATATAGCATGTACCCTTAAACTCAACTAATTTCATTTAAATTGTTTGTTAAAATTTAATTAATTCTTTAATAGTATTTTGTATTCAAAAACATTAAGTTTATATCATAGAAAACTTCAAAAGAGTAGTAATTGAACAATATAAAACAAATTTGTAACTTGGTATTCATATAAAGGGGTACAATTTAATAATACTGGTTAATTCAAGAGTACTATTGAGAATTTAAAAACTCATAGGGTACACCAAATGCAAAAACTCATTAGTACAACTTAGAAAAACCTTTATTTTTTTTTTTTGTTCTACGATGAGGAGTTCCACCGGCGAGTGGACTAATCTCTTTCGAGAGTACACATGATTACCTAAACGAGTAACATCCCTCCCACATAAGGTTTTTCCATTCCTAAGGCTTGAACTCGAAACCTTAGTTAAGGAGCAAAAGGCCCTACCACTCATGCTAACTCAATTGGTAGGTGTAGTTACATACATCTGTCCTTGAAAGGTCAATGATTAAATTGTACCATGTCACAACATGTCCAACTCTAGATGTTGTTTGCTTGAGGTATGACCATAATTCGTTGTCGAACTATGCTCAAATGAGTCTCACATAGAACCAATGACAATTTCCAATGGCTAAAATGCGCTAAAAATAATTTTAATAATTTTCTAATAGGTTATGTTATTTATATTCTACTCTCTAGGATTTTTAGAATTTAAATATAATTTACAATAAATAAAAATGATTTTCAAAAATAATAAAAATTACCTAAAAATTAACAAAGCTCACAAATAAGGTCATATGTCAATGTTCTAGAATGTTCTATACATAATATTTTCAAAATCGGAGTTTCTTGAGACACTATACGCTAATGATGAGTGTACATTGTACATATACATTGAGAATATATATTGCTTTATGTGAGAACTATCATCAACTATGTTATTGTATATGGGTTTTGACATAATACACATACACATACACATACACATACACATACACATACACATACACATACACATACACATACACATACACATACACATACACATACACATACACATACACATACACATACACATACACATACACATACACATACACATACACATACACATACACATACACATACACATACACATACACATACACATACACATACACATACACATACACATACACATACACATACACATACACATACACATACACATACACATACACATACACATACACATACACATACACATACACATACACATACACATACACATACACATACACATACACATACACATACACATACACATACACATACACATACACATACACATACACATACACATACACATACACATACACATACACATACACATACACATACACATACACATACACATACACATACACATACACATACACATACACATACACATACACATACACATACACATACACATACACATACACATACACATACACATACACATACACATACACATACACATACACATACACATACACATACACATACACATACACATACACATACACATACACATACACATACACATACACATACACATACACATACACATACACATACACATACACATACACATACACATACACATACACATACACATACACATACACATACACATACACATACACATACACATACACATACACATACACATACACATACACATACACATACACATACACATACACATACACATACACATACACATACACATACACATACACATACACATACACATACACATACACATACACATACACATACACATACACATACACATACACATACACATACACATACACATACACATACACATACACATACACATACACATACACATACACATACACATACACATACACATTGAGAACATACATATATTGCCTATATTTAGATTACTTGTTCATACACATTGAATGTACCTTTCAACTACAAACATACATCACTCCCCAAGTACCCAACATCTTAACATAGTGGTTAAGTTCAAGTGGCTATGTATAATAGAGTACAGGTTCGAATCCACCTTCCCATTTGAATATGCATTGCCTTAATGGCTTATTCATACCCACACAAAATATAAATTAATAAATAAAACAAAATTACAATGACAATAATTATTATTATTAAGCTATTGAGTACATTATTTAAAGTCACAACGAAAAAGAAATACACCATTATGATGACGTTGTAAAGAAAGGAAAATATAATATATTTACATTCAACATAATACACCATTACAATGAAGGAAGCAGCCAAGAAAGAAAACCGAGCTGTGTTTCACCCTTTGTGCGCTGGGAAGAATAAACGGCCAACATGTTCCACAAGTCTCCCACAGTCCAATTATGGCACATAATCCATTTACAAACCTGAATGACATTTTTTTAAATGAAAGGGATATATATGAGCATGCTTATTACTTTTTGCTATCTAATCCCCATCTTACTAGATATGTAATACTATGGCTCACAACAAGTTTTGAATTCTTAATTTAGTTTATGAAGAGAAAACAAACAATACTTCATAACAATACAACAAAAATGAATTTTATTAGTGACATTAGATAAATTGAACCCCTAATTTGCTAAACTACCTGCAAATTGCGAATTATAATAAACAAATTATGGTTGGTTTTGGTTTATTTTTGTCCCATTCTAGGCAAATTGTGAGTTAAATAAGCGAATTAATTGGCAAATTAGGTAATCCTGACACGAACCATTCTTTCTAAAGTAGTACTAAATAAAAGATACCTTGTCCAAATTATGCAATTTCTCCATTCCAAATGTGTAGTATAAAATGAAAGGTCTCAGGGCCTACAAGAGATTATTCAGAAGCAAAAAAAAACAAATTAGATGTTTAGATTGGATTCTATGCAAGAAATCCATTAGTAAGTAAACTTATGAAAAATTAACAAATAAATACGGCTAACTCAATAACTTTTCTTGAGTTTTGCCTACATAATTCCTTTATTATACAACTAGGAAAATTGACTCTGAATAATTTGAATTATTACTTGTGTAGGTTTGTGCTCTAATATGGAGAACCACATAAGCTTATAGGATCAAAACTTTGTACAATACTACACCAATGACCAAAATCTTGAAGGATATTCCATCCTAATCTTGTGTAGATTTAGAGCAGCAAAGTCCGTTCTTTAGGGTTAAGATTATCAAACAAGCCATTTGGCTATAGAGGCAGGGTAATATTAGCAGATTGTGAGCGACTTTTGTTCACTTTTAAGCTATATTTAATTATTTATCACCATCAACCTGGGGGCTGGGTATACTTCAAAACTGATATAACTATACTCTTTATTGAAAAACTATTGGCTTTCAAACTCTCAAGATTTAAGCAAAAAAATTTCCTGATTCAGCAAAGCAACATGTTAAGCTTTGGAAATGTTTTCCCGTAAATCCATGGCATTTTCGAGCTTACAGAAAACAAAAACATTTTTCAAACAAATTGAAAATTTCAGTGATCCATTAATAGGCTAGAGCTGTGGAAGTATAATCTTTACAACTCCAATTTCTCCATGATACAGTACTAACAAAGTGAACGAACATGTATGGAAGTTTCAACAATCTTGAGAAAACCAGCTATAGCAATAGAAATGGGAGCGAGAGTCACCTGAGATGCTGCTAGCCATTGTATCATTGCTTTGACTTCCGGGTCTCCGTCAAAAGCACCACATCCCCAGTTTCCAGTAGCAATCCCGGCATCACTTTTAGACACTTGCAGTTTACCACCCAAACTCTGAGTTGCTTCTGCTCCATTAGTGTCTGGAGAGATCCCATGATCTTCAATCATCTATAGATGCCAAAAAATAATCTCCTGAATCAGAAATGTTGAACAGCAGACCTAAACTGACAGGGAAACCACAACCTACTTCCCCATAAGCTTGAACAAGTCCATTATGAATCTGAGAAGCCTATAAAAGAGAAAAATGAATAAGTAGAATAACAAAGCACATTGAAGGTGCCTTCTTACTTCTGTTTGAATCTCAGAAATGTCAACATCCATGGAATCATTACCACCCTGACCCAACAGGAACTGATATTGCTGATCTTTAAAATTATCCAAAAAACCACAGAATGCCTTATTAACCTCCCTGTCAAAAGCAGGTAGTTTTATTATGCCGTCTTAATTCTTAACAGCAGAATGTACAATTTCATGTTTTTTACAGAAAACAATACACCACCTCATTTTTGCACAGTAGGCATTATAAAAAAGGTCAAAATCCTATGCCATTAAACCATTGCTCCCTAATACAACTTTACAGTTTATTTAACAATTCAAAGTTGATTCTTCCCTTTTTTCTAAACTTCATAAAACATCCCTCTTATTTTCCTTTTTTCTGAATTCATCTTACTTGTATCACCAACCAAACACTAGCTCACAAAAAAGGAATTAAAAATGAAAAAAAGTAGCAAGAAAATTGACAAATGAAAAAGGAAGCTGAGCTAGCCCGAGAAGATAAGCAATTTTACTAGCATTTGGTGGTGAGCACTTCAGGCAAATTTACTATCTTTTCAAATTAAACACAACCCGAGAAGTAATGACCCAATTCATTTTATATTTAAGGCAAACAAACAAAACAAAGAAGGCAATAATTGAACCTCAACAGGAAGCCAGTTCTGTATTGTCTCGATCCAGGGTTGCTCAGTGCATCAATAGCGACAATTTTTGTCTTACGCCTTCCAAAAGAATCTACTTCTCTTACATCCACATGGTTGCCTGTATGACGAAATGTAGAAGCATATCTGCAAAAAAATTATACATTGCATGATACGAAGATCCATATTTGAAACCACTAACAAGTAAAGCAATACCTATAAAACTAAAAATTATGTAGCAAAAACAACAAGCATATATTTGTTCTTTAGTGGATAACTGGATAATCAATGTTCAACCGCTATAAATTTCATGAGAAGCTCAAAGAAACAATAAAAATCATATATGTCTATTCTCATGCCCTAACATTCTAATCAGTGTATCACGGGGCATAAAGGTTTAACACTAGAATCCATCAGCACTAACCCTGAGTAATTAGAAAACCGTTCAGCACCCACAATTTCTATGGCTTCATTGTCTGACATGGAAGGCAAAAAAAGCATGCCAGCAATCAGTTCAGGATTGATCATGAAACGAATCTCCTCCTGTCAATAATAAAAAGCAATGAAATAAGCCATTTTCTGATGAGATTTTAATAATATAAAATAAAAGCAATGCATGAAGTATGAAAAAAAATATATATGATCAACAACAATAAGTTCAATAGTAACACATTGCGTAGGTTTCCCACAACAGAGGAGTATAAATCAGAATTGATAATTCATGCGAGACAAGTTGCCAATTAATTAAAACAAAGTAAAAGTATCTTCAAGAGTTGTAGCTTAGCCCACCTGAACACAGCCCCTGTGCAGGGCACCACCACCAAGATACTTGTTGGCAAAATCAATTTCTACAGCTCCTCGAGACTGGTCCTCTATCAAGCCGGAAGAACAGATCTTTCACAGGAATGGAAAAAATTAGAAGATGTTCCATTTTAGTGCATAAAAATTCTTCGTTCTTCAGGCATATTATCCCAAAATTCAGGAGTAAATACACATAATTCTAGTTAATTTGTTTGTTACCTCAAAGATGCAGAGGGGTACTAGAGAATTGGCCCAAAAATCAGCAATGGGATAACAAACAAGAGTTGTGTTACGTTCTAGAGGAAGAACTTTTCTTTCAAATGAAACAAATCCCTTAGGTATACATAAATTTATCCTGTCAAAATAATGTACAATACACTTGATTTTGTGCTCCAAACTTTCATGGTAATTTTCATACAAACACCTGCCGAAGGAATAAAACATATTACTTTGAGTAACTTCCACACAAACATGCAAAAAAAAAAAATAATAAAAAAATAAATAAATAAATAAAGACAAACAAACAAATATGAAGTAAAAGGGAAGCAAATGATAGCAAATAGTCAAGAGCAGAAAACAGAGTAATGGACTACGTGATAATGAGATGAGCCAATCACGGATTAATAATGAGATGAGCCAATCACGGATTACTCGAAATCAACTTGAGTGATCTCAACTCATTTTGATACATTAATGAGTCAAACTAGATCAAAGCCTCAAATTGTCTTGAAAACTTCATGAACAACTATCATTATTAAATTATTACGCGTACCATCTTTATGAGAGAAACCTTGAACATATGTGTTTAGTTTTGTTAATTATGAAGGATAACACATTAACAACACTATAATTGAAGGTACATTGAAAACCACCATAAGTTGTTTAACATTTTTGAATCACCTTATTTCTATTGGCATTTGGGGCTCTACATAATCAAACAATGTTGTTTCAATAAAGGTTAGCTAAAAAACCAACATTTTAACTTTTTTTAGTTTCAATTTTGGAATGTGTGTTTGTGTGATGGGAATTTCGAAGGGAGGAAAGGGGGAATCCGCCTAATCACCTATGGTAAGCATTGTCAATCACATATAATTCAGATGGTAATTTTCCCTTAAAGATTAAAATACTTGTGAGTTTTTGTTTCAGGTAAAATCAAATTAGTTTTGGTTATGTTTGGATCGAGCAAGATCGAATCGAGTCGTCCAATATTGAAACATATTGGATTTGTTCACATTAATTTTGGATCAAACAATTCAGTTTTCAGATCATAAATCGAATCGTCGTTTTGGGTAAAAATCAGGCATCACATCAGGCAATCAGACCTTTTTTTGGATCCAACCCTATTTTGTAAAGGGTTAGGTCAATCAAGATTTTATGAGGAGGATGTAATTGTTATTCATGATATGGTAAATCAAGATTTTATGAAGACGATTCAAAAGACAGTTTCTCAATTACATATGAAAAAAGATGGGGTCAAAGAGAGCGGTGGGGCCGAATGGTGCGTATCCTCATTGAGCTTTAGAGATGTTTGGGGGATAGAGGATTGAACAGTTGATAACTTTCTTTAATAAGAATATGTCATATGTGGAAGTAATAAGATGCCAACGGGTTGGAGAAGAGCACCATTATCCCTAAGTATAAGAACAAAGGTGATGTTCAAGATTGTGCCATAGAGGAATCAAGCTAATGAGCCCACCACAAAACTTTGGGATAGAGTGATGACTTCAAGTTGAGAAGATACATGCAAATTTCGAAGAACCGATTTGGACGAAAGGTTGATTGTGGAGAAAATTTATCTCTTAAGACGACTCATGGAGAACTATAGAGATAAAAAAAATAATAAAAAAAAAGATCTACATATAGTTTCCATTGACATGGAGAAGGCGTATGACAAGGAATCAAGGGAAGTGCTTCGGTAGTTTGGTGGGCCTTAAAAAGGAAAGGTATTCAGATGAAATATATTAACACTATCAAAGACATGTAATCAAAGGTTAACAAGGTTGTGCGAACTAGTGTTTGGAAAACGAAAGATTTCCCTGTCACAAATAGGGTACATCAACGTTCTATGCTTAGCCCTTTCCTTTTTTTGTAGTTATGAACAAATTGACAAATTGACATGTTCAATCCAAAATGATATGCCTTGGTGCATAATGTTTGCATATGATATTGAATTGATTGATGTAATGAAAGGGGTAGAAAGTAAGTTGATATTGTAGCGAAAGACATCGGAATCATGTAGTTTTAAGTTGAGTAGCAGCACAGAATATGGAATGTAAATTTAACCAGACATGGATAGGACAACAAGCTCGATTAGTTAGGATGAAAGGAGTGTTCTATAATCTGATTGCTTCAGATATTTAGGATCACACGGACAAAGAAGGATAAGAAAGAAACCCTAGGACCTTCTATTAGCAGCACTAACCCACGATGAAGAAAATCTAAAAAAAGCAGCGCTTACGGTCAACCGTGGGTTTAGGTTTTTTGCTTCCGCGAAAGCCTTCTTTCGTGCACATCCCACTTTTCTATGCTTTTATATATATGTCTGTAAATCTTTTATTGGGGAATCCATTGTTCATTAAGGCGCGGATGTTCGTATGGTGATTTTTCCGCTCCTATCCGAAGACGGAAACCCTATTCTAGTTATAGGGCGAGTGCTGAACCGAAAAAGGCAGGACGGGCCCCGATAGAACCAAGAAAA
The DNA here is from genome assembly GCA_016808085.1 of Suaeda aralocaspica. NCBI lineage: Eukaryota > Viridiplantae > Streptophyta > Magnoliopsida > Caryophyllales > Amaranthaceae > Suaeda > Suaeda aralocaspica. Next base: position 2,650,969 of record PYUH01000055.1, on the reverse strand, counting down.
TTGACTCTAGCTTGCGCAAGGGGGAAGAAAATGGCATTGGGACGGTCGGTCCAGTCAGTGGAAATTCCCAGTCATCCCCTCAGCCACGAACTCCGGCCCGGAGTTCTCAATAGCACTAAAGCGGGGAAACCATTAAACGTGTTTCCTAAAATCGAAGAAGTCAATTTGTAATGAGAAGATTGGTCTATGGTTCGGGGAACCGATAGCATCCACTTTTGTGGCAAAAGCCGTGACAACAGAAGAATCTTAAGCGGAGAAGGAAGTACTTTGGCCGGTAAAGCCCCAGCCGTGTGAACTGAACTGAAAGTTCCAGCTGACGTTTATGGTTGTGAATTCCTTCCCGCTAGAGGAGATTTGAAAGGATAATCTAATTTGACATTCGCCAAAGTAATCCCTTTGGCCATATCGCTTCTTCCAGAGCTCCTTAACGGCAGGTTTTTTTTAGGATAATAAGGGAAAATTGCACTATTTCTATTTATTGAGGAATCCAATTCATCGAAAACGAGGGAACTTTCGTTAGTCAATATCCCAAACATAGGGCTTATGTGATACCTGTTGGATTAACGGCCTAGACCGAATAAAATAACAAGTCAAGCAGGCTCGATAGAGTCAAGCATCATAGATGCGCAGGCTCGAAGAGCAAGTCTCGTAGAGACGCAGGGGCTTTAGAGCTGAGTCGTCATACGACTCAGTGGCGCCAGAGCTGAGCCCTAAAGCTTCGCTTTAGCGACTACGTAACTGAGTCGTCTTACGACTCAGCTCTTCGATCCTACGGGCGAAGNTTTATGGAAATCCGGAGTACGGTCAGACGTCTTTATGAACTCGAAAGAGAGAGAACCGAAAGAATAGGTTCCTAACGATATGCGGCATGTCACGATTAGGATTAGCCACTCCTTCCTTTGCCTGGCTAAGACCCGTTGAAAGCCCAAACTTGGATGGGAGAGGATGAATTTGTGCTATTTCGAACTCGGTATTCCAACTACTACTATATTGTAGTAGCAGGGATGACACGGACAAAGAAGGATAAGAAAGAAACCCTAGGACCTTCTATTAGCAGCACTAACCCACGATGAAGAAAATCTAAAAAAAGCAGCGCTTACGGTCAACCGTGGGTTTAGGTTTTTTGCTTCCGCGAAAGCCTTCTTTCGTGCACATCCCACTTTTCTATGCTTTTATATATATGTCTGTAAATCTTTTATTGGGGAATCCATTGTTCATTAAGGCGCGGATGTTCGTATGGTGATTTTTCCGCTCCTATCCGAAGACGGAAACCCTATTCTAGTTATAGGGCGAGTGCTGAACCGAAAAAGGCAGGACGGGCCCCGATAGAACCAAGAAAATTGACTCTAGCTTGCGCAAGGGGGAAGAAAAGATAGTGAATTGGACGGGGATGTAGCCCACAAGATCATATCAAGTTGGTTGAAAAAGAAGGGGGCTTCCAGATTTTGTGTTTAGTGAACAGATTATACCAATAAATTGAAGGGAAAATTCTATCGCTCACCATTAGGCCAAAACTTCTTCAATGTTGGGCTTTGAAATATCGTCACCTGCTTAAGATGAGCGTGGATAGAGATGCGTATGGTACGTGGGATGTGTGGGAATACAAGAAAAGATAAGAAATGAGGCTTTTAGAAAGAGGGTAGGGGCTGTTTCTATCTAGAATAAGATGATTTGGACATTTAAGACAGAGACCGGGCAACACACAACAAGGTCAGAAGAGTTGTAAAAAAATGGACAGAATTCAGAAAAGAGGAAAGAGGTTAGTAACATACTAGGCAACAAGACTATCATTAGGTAAACATACACATCAAACATTCAAGACATGGATGTAGTCTAGCTGCCTTGGATACCTATAAGAAACTCCCTCCGTTCTCTAGTCTTTGCGACATGTGGACTTTTCAAACAAGTCAATGTAACCTTAAGCATTGGTTTTAGTTTAATGTGAAGCAAGTAAATGTGTGTAAAAGTTAACCTACAAAAGGACATGCTGCAAAGAAAAACGACCATCCAAATTGGAAAATGTTGCAGAAAAATAAGAAGGATCGTTAAGTCCCATCTTAAACAGACCTCTTTTGTACTACCTCCGTTTCTTATTATTTGCATTATTATTTGCAATGATTTGACAGAGTAGAGAGGAAAATGTCTAATTGTTGCAAATTCTAAGGTACGGAGGTAGTATATGACTTTTTGGAAATAGAGTGACAGATATTGATAAGACAAAAGGTGTCATTTACAAACAAAATAGGGCTAAAATCTGAAAAATGCAAGCCCTCAAAGTGTCACCAAAGAAACAAGGGTGTTTGGTGGAGAGAGTTAATGGGAGGAAAGAAAGTTTTAGAAAGAGTTCAGAGTTTTGACCAATCAAAACTTTAATTTGGGTGTTTGGTGAGAGGGAGGTTTAAAGAGACTTTGCATTAAAAACTCTCATCAAAACCTCTTGTGAAAAAATTGGGGTAATGAGCTTTTCCTTTAAAGTCTTGGATGAGAAAATAAAGCGACTATTTTGTCCACATACTTAAACCTAACAAGCGAAATTCTTGTCGCAAGTAAACTCTGCCTAAAACAAACGAACCTTTCTTCTTTTCAATTATTTAAGCCAGTAAGCCCCTAAAACATTGGCATTTGGCAGAACAAATAAGAAAGTACATTATTAAATATAATTTGTGGTAATAAGAAAGTAAGTTCTAGCTATGTCCCTTATCTTTGACCGTAAATAATCTCACATGATTGGTTTACATCACCTAATCACAGAAAAATAATAGAAAAATCCAAAAGATAATTGATTTACAAGGTACAACCCCCTCTAACTGCAACCTTTCTACCACAAATTACTTTGAAAGAATAGTGACTAGTGGAAATCTAGGACGCTCATTTTCTTATCACAAGTCTCGTCACTTAACATCAAACATCACGACTAGTTTCTAAGTATAGCAACGGAGAACATAAGGTAGATGACATAATGTTTAAACCTTTTACTTAAAGTATATTTTCATTATAACAAGATAGAACAAGAAACATACAATGGAGGAACAAGGGTACCTCAAAAGTTGAAAGCAGAGTAATAAGATGAGAATTGCAATCATGTTGATTTGGGTTGAAAATTCCAGCAAAGGACCCATGAGAATGACCCAAAACAGCAGCTAGGCTTGCACCCTCTCTCTGACATCAAGATCTACTACACACCACATTTACGGAGATGATAAATAACATACTTTTCCAGGCCTAACCCTATTATTTTAGTATTTTACTAAGAAATAGAAGGCTCTAAACATTAGAGTGACCAATCTCAAATGCAAATTTAACAAGTATCAGCATGCATTTACCAACAGTGGTTGATACAATTACACCATACTGCTTGTTGTATGTTTTTTATTCATTTCAATAAATGCTTCCTACAAATCTACATAATGGCACATTAAAAATAATTTGGACAAAAATTCTCTCAAGAAAGGGAGGGGTTTACAATAAAAATTATTTTTAAGTGCCAAAGCATGAAAGATAGGAACCACACACAACATAAAATTTTTAAGCTTGACATTTTGTACGCCCAAGTTTTTAAATATTAGGCTACCCCAAAAGATCAGATATACTGCTCACACATGAATATCCATCAGGGAGAGAAAGCGATAACATACGCAAACAAGTGATCGAAGTTGACCGTTGGTAGATGTTTGGAACCTCTACTAGCGGATGGAAATAAGCAAAAGAACGAACATGACAGCAGAGCAGCAATGACCTCCTAGTCAGAAAACATACAACTTTATGTGAGAGTTCCAGTAAAAAGGGCAGTACAAAAAGTTATCTACAAATTAAATATTATTCAATGCATCATGCTGAAAAGTAGCCGCAACTCTCAAAATTTTACCATCAATACACCCCCACACCCATTGTATAGCATCACACTTAGAGAACACAAAGATCTCTCAATTTTTATCCACAAGTAATTTCTCTGTCACACTGTAAGTACATTCTTCTATATGAATTCCCTTACCTATCCTGCTATCCTGAATATTATTAAAGGGTGAAGACTTCATAGTGACATCAAAAAGATAATCTAGATACCTCCTAAACTCAGAAGTGCCTGATTAATGATTCAAGAGAAATTATGCTCTTTCATCATTGATAATATGCTATGCACCTGAAAAAATTGCCACCAATGTGAAAGAAGGTAGAGAGAGAGTGAGCCCCTCTCAACCCATGACCAAAAAAGCTACCAAGCATCATCGCCTCCATTGCCCTAAAAGCACAACCGTCAACCAGACATGGTTAGTCTTCAAGTCTAGCATGAAGCCAAAAGTGAAAACAACCCAATCCCAACCTGAAACAAGTCTTTCTGATCATCTTCTAATGACTATCCATCTTCTATCCTATAAAGACATAGTCACTGTTATCCACTCGCTGATCAAACTGCCTATACTACCCCCACTGAGTTGAAAGAAGAGCAATGCCGATAAGCATTACAGGAAGGATACAAATTCTCATATGGTTCTCCCACAATGGAGGATGCTACAACTTTCATATTAAAATCTATGTTTGTGGCCATAACTCCATAAGTGAACCATGATGATTATCATTATCCTCAAATTTGGTGGTTCAAAAATCATCCCTTATGGATTATATTGAAAAGGACCTCATCAAACAGGAAGGAAAGTCTGAGAGTCTTGCCTTGGTTAAGGGATAGTACTTTACCAATTTTCAATCCTTGGAAAAGAATGCTAAGATCATCAAATAGGGAGGGGACTGGGGGCTTTTGCTGTTTTGACAGTGAATGATTCATTCCATTATTGGGAACTAGGGTTCAAACTTCAAACTATCTCAAGTTGTGATAAAAGAAAGTTTGGATTAACCTCTTGGAGTTATATTAATTGACACTTGTAAAAAGTTGTGGGGAAGTGATAGAAAGAACAATAAAAATTGATGTGAACTTCCTTGATAAGAGAAAACGGAATGCAGAGTGTGTCCTGGGATCATAATTTTAAGTCTCATATATGGTGATGCAAGCAATGCAGGTGGTTCAAGATGATGCTGACATCTGAGTTGCAAATAATTATAAAAACCATTTACAGCAGACGTGATGTGGCCGAGGATTAATACCATGCTATTAATAGCACAAAACCCCACACAAAAGGGGCATGATTAGAAAACACCTAGTAAGAATAGGTGCACAGTGAAGGACCATATAATGTAACTTTTGTGATGTTAAAAATGAAACAAATACAAGACAAATATACATATGGAGTTGACAATGAAAATCTGCAACAGCATAGGTCTCGGTTATTGTGGGCAGCCAAAGTCTGGCAAGGGTGGCCTAGAAGTGGTTTCTTCAAATAATGACAAGTTAGGGTGAAGGACTTCTCAAACTAGGGAGAAAATACAAGAATCACACAAGGGATCATTTCTGTATCCAGAGAATTCTGACCACCCCCCACCCACAATCTTCCCTCACAGCAAACAAAATACGGAGTAACATTAAACTGGCATATCAGTCATAGAAACTCGTTACCAACCCAATATAATCTAAGTAATTATAAATCAAATCAGAGTGAAAAATCACCCAAAACCCTTTCTAGCGTCCTCTAAAACCATGTTCAGAGAACCGGTCTTTTCACCTGACTCTGCAAAACAGAACTTTTGCAGAAAAACCAAAGATCATTTAAAACAATATTCATTTTAAGACAAGAACCAGAAAGCATCTAACAACATAGGTTTTAAGGTACAATGAGCACGAATTCATAGTAAATGCATCTAAGTTGAATGAGTAGTCTAATTATTATGTCAAAAGGTTAACAATATTCTCAATTTTTGTAGAAAAGCAATAGGAAATTAATTAGCACAAAGGATAACCACATAATTGTGGGTAAGTACCTGACCAAGGAAAACAATGCCTTCTTGTTGTGGTTGCAATAAGCGAAGACCAGTATCAATACCAACCATAATTAAGTCTGCGTACTGATAATGTGATTCTAAAAGTGTAGGAAATCTTAATAACAAATTGGCCATCATAGGGATAACATCCCCAAACCATTTCGCTGATTCAGCCCTTGATAAAAACTGCACAATTGTGACACTCGCATATAAGATTCAAGTCATCCACTGGTAAACACTTTGTTGGTCTCATGCATAACATGTTAAATTATGATAGCATGTTCCATACATAAATGTAACAACATGAGAATATACTTATTCAACCTACATATATCATAGGATATAACCATTGACTTTGGACAGGCCCCTCATTGTCAATCTGAAGTCTAGGTTAGGCCTTGTTCTTTTGGGCCTAGTTTCAGTTCACTTAAATTAGATTAAGTTCAGTGATTTTTGAGTCAGCATATATATTCACTTTAATTCACAGCACTTTACCTCAGCTCAAAAACACACGGCCATACTTAGACGCGGATAAAGTGTATACTCGGATAGTTGGATAATGGTGTCCAAGTGTCCAACGTAGCCTTTTGTAGAAATAAGAAATTCAAGTTTTTTAGTTTAGACAGCATAAATGGGTCGTGCTGTGTCATGTTGTTCCATGTCAAACAAACACAAGTTGATATGGATTCTTGAGGTAAGTGAAGGTGCCAAAGTAGCATAGTATGAAATGCAACAATGTGAAGCATACAAAAATTATTATTTTTGAAAAAGAGCCAAACTGCTACATTCATTGTGTCTACTTGTCTTCAATAACCAATCAAAATAATAGAATACTCCATGTAAAAATCCATTGGCAAAAAGACCTCTTCGAATGCATTATATAGACTTTGGCAACAATACCTAAATTGCTTAATATATGTTGGGGGTATAATCACTATAGTGAGTACTTCACCTAACATCTTACTTAGCAATTAGCACTTCTACGGGGACTCATAGGAGGGCTTAACTGCTTCACCTTTATCAAAATTTTAAATATGTGTAACCTTATAGTGATTCCTCCCTTAAAATTTAGAAGAAGTACACAATTAAAGGCGATCCAGTGAGTACCAAGAACACCATCCTCAACGTACAATAGTTCAACTAAAATGACCACCTTCCAAGCCATCTTTAGTGTGCAGTAAAGTACCATACAACAAAGCTAGGAATATGCACATTTGGTACATAATATATGCACATTAAGATGAACTCCTCAAGGGTAGTAAAAGTTGAAATTGAGATGAACTTTAACACAATCTTATACAAAATAAAAGGTATTTAAAGTCATAACATTTGGATATCGTTGGAATTAAACCTGAAATCTCTAAATTCGTCTTGAAGAAAGAGGTTTTTACTAGTGAATTGCGATGAATGAATTGTGAACTGCATCCATAATTGCATATCTATTAAGATGTAAATGCTAAGCTCATGTTCATATATTCATAAGTTTGAATATGCATTCAGTATAAAACATATGCATACTATGCATAAAATATATGTACATATATATTTAAAACATTAAGAGAAATAAATAAATCAGCTAATTGTAAGTTGTGCATCGTATGTACGACAAAAATATGGTACAACAAAGTAGGAATAAGAATATTTGCACATTTAAAACCCATCTACAAAGTTATTTCCAAAAAAGTTTCAATGAACTCCCATATGGTTGTGAAAGCTAAAATTAAGATGAATATAACACAATCTTACAAAGTTCATGGTCTTTAAAGTCAACATTTTTTAATCTCATTGGAATAAATCTTTAAAGCATCAAAATCCCTAAATATGACTTGGAAAAGATGGTTTTTATTGGTGAATTGTATGCATACCATAATTACGTGTCTTGTATGAAAAAGATGTTAAGTTCTCATTCATAAATTCGTAATAAATATTCAATAAACAAATGCAAATCCAGTACAAAATATATGCACATACAGTAAAAGGTTAGCAGAAATAATCAATTAGCTTGTTTTAATGTACAACTGCCTTTTTTAAGTTTTCATATGATCATACTACTAAGGCCTTGTTCTTTTGAGCTTATTTTCAATTAAGTAGTTTATTTCAGTAACTTATAAGTTGACATTTTATTAAACTCATATTCACTTAAGTATATTTCAGTCAAATAGGCTCAAAAGAGCATGGCCGAGGAATCCTCTTACGCCACAAATCACGAATAGAATTCTCCCTCTCTGTTTTTTTGAATCACTATCTTGTTTAATTTGTCTTGAAGTGGTAGTGGTGGTGGCGGTGGTAAGGGTTAATGATGGATAAAGAAGAAGGGTGGTTATGGCGGTGGCGGTGGCGGTGGTGAAGGATGCAAAAAGAAGAAAGATGGTGAGAGTGAAATCGATGAATGGCGGAAGAAGATAGAAACTCAATTATTGCAACTGATTCTAAATTTCCCAAAAAGGAAATTGTTGCAACTTAAAAAAAACAGACAAAGTATATTTCATTATAACATAGTTTTTATAATATTTAGGAAAATTTGGTAAAAACTACCTAACAAGAGTTGGCTAAAAAAAAAAAACACTTAGTAAAAATTTTCTTTTATATAACTACCTAATAAGATCCTAATGTTTTTGTAGTACTACCAATTGACATATTCAATTAAGAATTTCCGTCTATAGGCCCCATTTTCAATAGTTTCCTCGCAATTCAGTCTAAAATTCTTCTAAACCCCTTATTTATAGTCTATTTATCCATACTCAACCCATGAAGTTGGATTTTTATTTTTTTTTCATAAACCACCATTGAAGCAGTATTTGAAGAGCAAATCATAATTAAAACAACCCCCAAACAAAGTATATCCAAATTGTTAAAGGCTTAATTGAAGGTTACAAATGTAATTTAGTGAACAAGGATAAAATTAGGGGAAACACTTGAGAATAGGGCCAACAAATGAAAGTTTTAGCGGAGATTGTCAATTGGTAATGCTACAAAAACTAAAAAAAAATTATTAGGTAGTTTATTCAAAATGCCGACTCTTATTAGGTGGAATTTACCAATTTTTTCTAATTTTTACTAATTAGAATTATAAGTATAATAAGTTATCTCAAAAATTGTGAAAAGCGATACTTCCTACGAAGTTCATGTCACTTTCCCATATGAAAGTTATTCCATTTAAGGAAACCTTATACAATTATTAATGCAATTTTATCTGTTTCTCTCACCAATCCAAATTTGCAATTTAACATCACTTCCTTTGTTTTATAAGTTTCAAAATTCTAGCTCGGGTGGCATGATCTTGTTAGAACATAAAAAGTATGTAACTATGTACCCGGGGCTTTTGTGGGCCCGGGTGCCCTTTTTACGGATATCGAATGCCTTTGTTAGTTTTGCATAGTGTAAGCACTCTTGCCTTGGCGTGAGTCTGGAAACTCAAAACCCAAGTAGAAAAGTCGCCACCATGCTCTTTTCCGGGAGCTCACAGAACCCCATTAGGTCTAGCACGAAGGCAAATTAACACCAAGAATAAGAAGGTTTCATATCTCTGGATTCAAGGACGAGG
>PYUH01000055.1:2599504-2641087 GCA_016808085.1 Suaeda aralocaspica | reverse complement strand
AAGATAGAAACTCATATTGCCACTGATTCTAAATTTCCCAAAAAGGAAATTGTTGCAACTTAAAAAAAAAGACAAAGTTATTTCTTATAAACATAGTTTTTATAATATTTAGGAAAATTTGGTAAAAACTACCTAACAAGAGTTGGCTAAAAAAAAAAAAACACTTAGTAAAAATTTTCTTTATATACTACTAATAAGATCTAATGTTTTTGTAGTACTACCAATTGACATATTCAATTAAGAATTTCCGTCTATAGGCCCCATTTTCAATAGTTTCCTCGCAATTCAGTCTAAAATTTCTAAAACCCTTATTTATAGTACTATATCCATACTCAAACCCATTAAGTTGGATTTTTATTTTTTTTTATAAACCACCATTGAAGCAGTTTTGAAGAGCAAATCATAATTAAAAAAACCCCCAAACAAGTATATCCAAATTGTGTAAAGGCTTAATTGAAGGTTACAAATGTAATTTAGGGAACAAGGATAAAATTAGGGGAAACACTTGAGAATAGGGCCAACAAATGAAAGTTTTAGCGGAGATTGTCAATTGGTAATGCTACAAAAACTAAAAAAAAATTATGGTAGTTTATTCAAAATGCCGAATCTTATTAGGTGGATTTACCAATTTTTTCTAATTTTACAATTAGAATTATAAGTATAATAAGTTATCTCAAAATTGTGAAAAGCGATACTTCCTACGAAGTTCATCACTTTCCCATATGAAAGTTATTCCATTTAAGGAAACCTTATACAATTATTAATGCAATTTTATCTGTTTCTCCACCAATCCAAATTTGCATTTAACATCATTCTTTGTTTTATAAGTTTCAAATTCTAGCTGGGTGCATGATTTGTTAGAACATAAAAAGTATGTAACTATGTCCCGGGCTTTTGTGGGCCGGGTGCCCTTTTTACGGATATCGAATGCCTTTGTAATTTGCATAGTGTAAGCACTCTTGCCTTGGCGTGAGTCTGGAAACTCAAAACCCAAGTAGAAAAGTCGCCACCATGTCTTTTCCGGGAGTCACAGAACCCCATTAGGTCTAGCCGAAGGCAATAACACCAAGAATAAGAAGGTTTCATATCTCTGGATTCAAGGACGAGGGTAAGGACAAAGTAGTTCACAAGTCCCCCCCCCCAATTATTAAGGACGAGGGTAAGGTTTCCATTTAAGGAAACCTATTACAATTATTAATGCAATCTATCCGTTTTCTCACCAATCCAAATTTGCAATTTAACATCCCTTCCTTTGTTTTATAAGTTTCAAATTCTAGCTTGGGTGGCATGATCTTGTTGAACATAAAAAGTATGTAACTATGTACCCGGGGCTTTTGTGGGCCGGGTGCCCTTTTACGGATATCGATGCCTTGTTAGTTTTGCATAGTGTAAGCACTCTTGCCTTGGCGTGAGTCTGAAACTCAAAACCCAAGTAGAAAGTCGCCACCATGCTCTTTCGGGAGCTCACAGAACCCCATTGTCTAGCACGAGGCAAATTAACACCAAGTAGATAAGAAGGTTTCATATCTCTGGATTCAAGGACGAGGTTAAGGACAAAGTAGTTCACAATGTCCCCCCCCCCCCTCTCTTAGCGGAATTTACTTGGTCTCATATGTAATTTCATGATAATAATATTGAATTATAGCAAACATATTTCCAATTTATCCTAAAACACATAGGAAGTTTGCTAGGCGAGGTTATCTAACGCACATATATTTTTCTAATAACATACATGGGTGATTATTTTAGGATCAATCAAGATTAAAAGGCACCTAAGCCGACTGTCCAATGATTAATTTTTACTATCATGGATTAATAAGACAACCTAATTGATTGCTTCTCCCTAAAATTAATTTTAATTAATAAGTCAAACCATAATTATTCAATATTTCATGAATTAATTAAACGTGTCAAATTTCCGATAAAACAAATTAAATCACATAAACTAACTCAATTAATTGAAGAGCTCAAGATGTAAATGTTGTTGATGTCAGCCTCATTTGAAATACCTTGCGTGCGGCAATCAAAACAAAGTCTTTGATTGAATGCTTGATTTGAACTTAAATTAAAATAAATATAAAATAATAATAATGATTGTGTTTAGAGAACTAATTAATATTTGAATGTGTTTAAGGGAGGCTTAGAAAGAAAGTAGAGAGAGAGGTTTGAACGAATTACAAGGTGAATTGCACGAAATTCGAGATGTTGGAAATGTCAGGACGTGGGCACATATTTACGGGTAAAAAGTCGGAAATCGGAGCGAAGGGGCACACAACCAGCACAGCGGCAGGGTGTGTGCCCATGCGCATGTACGGAATTTTGGAAGTTTTTTTGCTTTTCCGTATTTACAAAGACGAACCTTTTGTGCACCTATGAGCATGAAGGACGTATTTTTATAATTTCCATAATTTCGAGTTTTACTTCCATATTCTGATATTCACTTTCATATTCCGAATTATACGTTTCCATAAGCCTAAAACTGCCAAAAATTCGTACAAAACCTTTTAGAATGTTCGTCGTACTTGACCATATTTGCACGCTTAATATGCTTTCTAAGTTTATGGATAAAATAAATAAGATAAAATAAAATAAAGTAAAGTAAAATAAAATTAATTAAAATTAAAATTAAATATAATAAAGTAAAATAAAATGATATAAAATAAAGTAAAAAAAAGATAAAGTTAAATAAAATAAAACAAAATAAAATAAAATGAATTGAATTATAACGAAATAAAAGAAATAGTGAAAATCAAAGAAATTAACTTAAGCGCATTTCAGCCATCAGAACTTATCATCGCCTAATCATGTTCCAGCAATAAATTCAAGTTATTTTTCAAGTGATCAATTTTAGAAGTTGGACCTGCTGCAACGTGGTACACTTTAATCATACCTTTAAGTGGGACCAAATGTAGGTATCTATAGTAACAACTAAAACAATACGTACAGAATAATATAGCTACTAAGTACTTGTAATTTTCAACAACCAATTTTCCATTAAACCAACAATTTATATAATTATCGTTCACTTATCCCAATATAAACATTAAACAACTTCATGAAATTCCAAATTTATCAACTTGATAAATTTATCAAAGGGTAAAAGTGTAATTTCCCAATTGATATTTTCAAGTCTCGATATATGATTTTCAAGTCACAATTGTTATTTGAATAATGTTATTTGTATCCCTAAGGGCTATGAATAAGGGGCTTAAAATACAAATTATTTTTCAATTCAAACATTAATTACGTGATTTGTGTTGAGTTTCATGAATTACTTGCATTAATAGAAAAATATTTGTTGGGAACTCAAGAGGGTGACTGTTGGGAACTCTACTTGTGAATTCTCCCATATTGGAGAAAGAGGAGATGTTGAACTAGTTTATAAGCTTTGGAGTTACTCCTATTGCCAATTGGTTTTAGGATGGAACCTCCTTGGGCTTGTGGACTAGTTTAACTCTCCTCCTTGTTGGGTTGGCCAGACCCATTCATCTTTAACATGAAATTTAACATGGTATCAGAGCCCAGGTTGTGGGTCTCTTCTAAACTTGGTTATTAATAGCAACTGGTTAAGGTTCCTCGACAGAATGTCTAGCCCCTAAGAGGATTTGTTCTGACCTTGCTAGTTAGCTCTGAATTCTAAGAACACTCACAAGTGAGGGGGACTGTTGGGAACTCCACCTGTGTCTTGTCTCATATCGGAGAAAGAGGAAAATGTTAAACTAGTTTATAAGCTTGGGAGTTACTCCTATTGCCAATTAGTTTTAGGATAAAACCTCCTTGGGCTTGTGGACTAGTTTAACTCTCCTCCTCCCTGTTGGGTTGCCGGTCATTTATCTTTAACATGAAATTTAACAATATTTAATGCTTATACTTAACCTTAATGGCTATGTACCAGACTATCTATAGCATTACCCTTGTTATTTTTCAAGTCACAAATTTTACAAAGTCACAAGACATATCTTTCGAGTCACAAGACATATCTTTTGAGTCACAAAATGATTTTAAATTCAAGTCAGAATTATATGTTTTTAAGTTAGAAAGCGTGGGTTTCAAGTCATGATTCTCGATAAATTTAAGGAAAAATTGCCAAATCAAACCTTTTAAAATAACTTTTTGCGATAAGAAACCTTTTAAAAAAGAAAGTTACCGGTTAAAACCTTGAAATAAATTATTTTTGCTAGAAGAAACCTAATGTTACTTATCCGATGTTGACCGATTTTTTCAGGCATTGACCACTTTATTTTTCCTAATTGCACTCTTTTTTTGCATATTTGCACTCTCCTTCCTCTTTTCTTCAATCTACCCCTCTTAAACTATTTTTTTTTCCTTTTTGTTGTATGGCAAAACACAAATTATCAAGCAACCTCTCTCAATCTATACACCACCACCATCACCATGCATTTTCACCACTACCACACCGCCATCACCACAAGTGTTCAGCATTATGTTCAAATTTTGGGATTTTTGGGTTGTTTTTAATTGGTTTGAATTTTGAGGATTTCATTTGGTTTTGATTTGTTCAAATTTTGGGATTTTAGGTTGGTACGAAAATTTTGGGAATTTGGTTTTTGAATTGATGTAGATTATTGTTTGAAAATTTTAGGAATTGTAAAAAAAATCGAAACTTGGGTTTTCTTGCTTTATGATATATTGTACAAGAGATAAATTTGTCTATCAACCAATCTTAATAACCTTAACAAGTTGTAAATTCATATTTGGTTTGAATTTTGTTTGAATTTTTGGTTTGATTTTGGTACTTGAATTTGGGATTCGAATCAATTTGAATTGTTGTGGGGTTGTTGGTTATAACTCAGAATGAGGTGGTTGTTTGGTAGTTGTGGTGTTAGTGCAATGATTATGGATGTGCGTGGTTGTTGCTCGGTGAAGTGGTTTTGGAGGTGGGTATTGCTCATGGTAAGCTAATTAATGGTGGTCATTGATGCAAGATAAGAAGTAAATAAACAAGAAAATGAGAAAGGAGCGTAATTAGAATAAAATGACGAGTCAATGCCCAAAAAAATAATCAACATCGGAAAACAGCAAATAGGTTTCTTCTAGCAATTTTTTTATAAGGTTTTAAGTGGCAAAAAAAATTTTTAAAGGTTATTCTTTGGCAAAAAATTTTTAAAAGGTTTCTTTCGGCAATTTTTCCTAAATTTAACTAAAGTTAGAAAGTTGATAAATTTAAACACTTCAAATACCACAAACAATAACACTAATCCTTAAAATCAGATTAATCAGCAGTAAAAATAAAACAAAAAAGAAATAAATGCAAACAATACCGCTAAACTCCTTAAAATTATGAACGATTAATTAAATTTATCAGAAATTCAACCAAAATCAATCAAAATGGAAGAGAAAAAAAACCGACAAAATGATAATAATAAAAAAAAAAAAAAAAACCTCATCAAAGAAGAGAGCGTATCCATCACCAGTAGAGCTATGCAAAAGCTTAGGAGAGAGAGAAAGAGAGTTTCGAAGGTCGGAAATGGCGAGGAACAATACTTCTCCTGAGTCAACTCGGCTATGACTCGGACCTTGGGAAAGCGATTTTAGGGCTTCAATTACTTGATTTGGCCATGAAAGTGTTGATGATTCGAGGTTCAATGGCAGAAATGGAAGAATTGATTTCAAATCTTCGCGATTTTCCATTGATTTTTTGTTGGTGTTTTTTTTTTTTTTTTTAAGTTCGGAAGTTAGTTATTCCGGATTTCCGGAATACATTTAGATTTAAATTGCTGGAGTTAGGGGGGTGCAAGATTTTACGGTTCCGAATTTACGGTTCGAAATTTTCCGATTCCGTTCTGAAAAATCGGAATTCCGATTAAGATTTTTGAAAACTGGAAAAACCGGATCGGATATCCGGTTTTTTAGACCGGAAACCGGATCGGATACGGAATGAATTTTTGAAAAATCGGATTCCGGATTTTTAAGGAAAACAAAATCCGGAATTCCGGTTTTCCGGATTTTTCCGAATTTTTCCGGATTTCCGATCCGGTTTTTAAGGGTATATGTGTAAATTTTAGAGAAAATTCTAGTATATAATTCGGAACCGGATATCCGGATTTCCGATCCGATTTTTCCGGATATCCGAATTTCCGGAATTCCGGTTTTTCCGGAACGGATACGGAATCAATTTTGTTGGTTCCGAAAATCCGGATATCCGAATTTCCGGATCGGAAAATTTCCGATTTCCGGTTTTGCACACCCCTAGCTGGAGTATAAGGGCAATATTAGCGGTTCAGGTCATACATCGCTATTAGTTAGTGCTGGTCTCGGGTTAATTGCTCAACTTGAGTTGTTTGATAAAACAACTAAAATACTAAAGTTGTTTTTGTTAAATAACTCAAGTAAGTTGGAATTTTCTTTACGATTGTTATAAAAGTATTTAGAGATAACATTTACTCCGTACAATAAATTATATCTATTTGAATTATACTTTATGTATGATAATTTTTTATAATTATTTTACCAATTAATCAAGTTTAGACTATATATCTTATCGGTTTTTTAATAAATTATAATTAACAAGCAAATTTTTTTATAAGTAGAATAGGTTGAAACTCTTTTAGAGAAACTTTTGTTTTTTTTTTTTTTTTGTCAAACGAACATGCATCTATTTTAAACTGAAAGGATTTTACCATTAGAGAATTCTAACATAATGATGATAAAACTTTATAACTGTGACAAAACTCTTGATATGGAAAATTTTAGCATAGTTAAAATTTATAAATAGGTGAAATTTATTTTTTGGAAAAACAACTTTAAATACAAATAATTATCAAGTTTCACTAATCTAAATTTAGGAGAATTAATTAATTAATTAAAAATTGTTTGAGATGCTGCCAAAAAAATCTTTTCAAACTATAAAAATAGGATATACAATTTTGGAGGGAAAATTTTTATTGTAAAAGTGACATGTGGTAGGGGTGAAAGTTCGGTGTACGGTTTGGATTATAGCAAACTCCAAATCCAAACCATATTATTTCGGTTTATGAATTTCCACTCCAATTCAAACCAATTTAAATTTCGGTGTACGGTTTGGATTATAGCAAACTCCAAATCCAAACCATATTATTTCGGTTTATGAATTTCCACTCCAATTCAAACCAATCTAAATTTCAGTCCAAACCAAACCAGTCCAAAAAAATTCGGTGTTTGGGTTTTGGATCCAAACCAAACCGAATTTCTAGTCATACTTAATTGTTTACCAGAAATTTAGAAAATTCGATCTTGAATAATCTTGGTATAATGCCTTACGTTCAAACTAGTTCAAAATTTATGTTCCACAATAACAAATTAGAAACAAAGAGAAGTTAAATATTAGGGCTACTAGTAGTAGTTTACATCATTCTTTAAAATAACACCAAGTTAGTTTGAAATTTCAATAATACTAGATAAGTGTTGAATCAATTGATTGAAGATCGATGTGTTAAGGAGCGAAAGCTAGAAATGAAGCAAAAGAACAAGGACTGTAGAACAAATAATGAAAAAGAATAGTGACTTTGGGGAATTGAGGCATTTAGCTAGAGAAAGCAAAAGAAGGAATGAAGAACGAAATTAAAAAAGAAAGAACTACAAATGGCGAAAAATGAAGAATATAAGGAACATGGGATTTAAAGAGAGTTTAAAGGAGATTGAAATAGAGCCACTAACTCCATTTATATTTTTAGGGTTTTATTCATTTTTGGGCCTTAAGCCCTTGATATAATTTAGGCTTTTATACGGTTTGATGTACGCCTGTACGGTTTGGAGTTCGGTTTCTAGTTCTCCGCACCAACTCCAAACCGAACACCGAATTTTTAAAAAATTCCGCTCCAAACCGCACCAGAATTATAAAAGACCGAACCATAATTTAAAAATGGTTTGGTGCGGTGTGGTTTTCGGTTTTAAACCGAATTAGTTTCACCCCTAACATGTGGTCAGGTAGTCGATTAGTGGTTCTTATTCTAGTTATAGTTTGATTTTTATATATTTCTCTATTTTGTTAAGATTTTATAAGACCCAATTATGGCCTTGTTCCAGTTTTCTGATTTAATTTGTAGTTAGTCTAACTTGCGCAATTTTCCACGACATATGGCTATGAGTTACAAGACTTGTGAACGTGCGTTGGAAATCTTACTCAGTTTACTTGGAAGGAAAATTTTGGGAAAATCCAATAAAATCTGGAGAGTGTTGTTTTAGGTCGTTTTCTTCATATTGTCTAGTTGGAATTTAGATACCTTCTTTATCTTTAATTGTTTAGATATTGTTTTATTTAGATAATTACGAGTCCAAATTTATATGTTATTTTTTATCTAGTATATAAATGGCTAATATCTTAACTTGTTAGGATAAGATTGAGCGACATTATTCATTTGGTGAGTAAGGCCACGCGATTGTTCTCAAACGAACCCTTATAATTCTGAGTTTTTGCGGGTAAACCCATTAAATTGAAATAATTTTCTAGTGAATCATAAGCGAGTGAAGTTTATTTGAATATAAGTTAAATTTATTACCAATAAGGGCTCCCCCCCCCCCCCCCCAATGAAATACACTTCAAATTGACACTAGAAGATTTTACCCGTGCATTAGGAGAATTTGTGCGTGATTAAGATTTGGCTTTGATTCAGGAGACGTGCGAATATGAGTTGGAAAGCTTATTCAATCTACCATCAATGAAAAGTATGAGAAAAAATTCGATCAATAAAAACAGGAGCGCGATCTTTTAGGTCGTTTTCTTCATACTGTCCAGTTGCAATTTAGATATCTTATTTATCTTTATTTGTTTTGATATAGTTTTAGATTGATAGGAGTTCGAATTTTTATGTTGTTTTTTTATCTAGGATTTAAGATGGTTAATACCTTCAGTTGTTTGGATTTAACTCTTATAAATAGGTTGTTATTTTCACCAATAAAATTCAGAGTAAAATTGAGTTTTGATAATTTTATGCGTGTTGCATATTGTTTGGTTTGGACAGTGGTTGCATATAGGACCGCCAGCATAGAGAAGGATAGTGTTTGTGGGGCTGACAGTGTGGGAGAAGGGTGACGGGTGTTAGGGCTGCTAAAAAAACTTCAATTCAAACTATCCAATTTGGGAAAATTGGATCATTGCCCCCTTTTTCTATTTTTGGATCAGACAGATCAAAAATGGATCACTATCCTAAAATTACCAGATTTTCGAAAGATTCAACTATCCAAAAACAAATTTTTGCTTTTGGGATTTTCTTTATTATTTAGGTTGTTGTAATACATAGAACTAATTTGTAGGCCAAAATAAAGTAAACAAACCCATCTTTCTCTCTCTCTCTCTCTCAACAAAACAAAACCCTTAATCCCTTCTCACTTCTCACTTCTCCTTCACGTCAGCAGCGACACATCCATCCTCTCACAGTGGTCCTCCCTTGGTCTCTCCCTCCTCTACTTCTCTGTTAATTTTACAACGGCGGTAAATCCGTCACTCACTCACGAATCGAACCTAATTTATATTGATTTCATTTGTAACTTATTACTGTTTATATCTCATTTTGAGTTTTCTATATATATATTTTGGATTTATTTTGGTTGTTGATTTCTATTATAAAAGTATAAAAATTATTATTTCAGTTTTTTTTTCAAGGGTACTAAGTACAAAATTAATATTGACTAAATATAGAACAATTAATTAAAAAATAAGGAAATAAAATTTTCCATAGTTACCCTTCTTATAAAATTATAAAAGCTCATCCCTTCTCTCCTCCATACTTTCATGAGTAATCGTTGCTTTTATATACTATTTCCGCAATCGTTTACTTACAACAAATGAATATTTTATATCTCACAAATAATATCCCTTCATTACAAATAATCGATTATGAAGATGACATCTTTACATTGTTGATTATCGTATGTGAACAACAACAAAAGCTTCCTTAAAGCTAAATCACAAACAACAATATGAAGATATATGATTCTTTATTTACATCTTTGCAATCATAACTTAAAAATCCTAATTATATTTAGTGCTTTGATGGTAATTACCATAGTACTTGCATTGCTACCTGATCAGGGTAGATAATCAAAGATAATGTTATGCTTTTCGGATGATGTGATAGGAGGCAACTCCATAAAACACAGGAAGTAAACACAAAACATACTGCTTAAAAAAAAATTAGGCGCTAATTAGATACCAACTATAAGAAAATCAGGCTCTTATTAATTACTGCCTAAAAATAAATCTGATAGTACTCGGGCGGTTCTAAGGGATCTATTACATGCTAAAAATAAGATATTATTGTGGTCTAGAGAACCATTTATGGTTTTGGAATAAAGAAGTGGTACTCAGCCTAATGAGTTGATTATGCAGGCGATTTAGTGATAAAATAAAAATAGGAGGAAATTACAACTTATAACTGAACATGTCATGATTTGATCCAAAAATAAGGATTAAAGACATGCAAAACAAAATTCTGATCAACGGATATTTTTTTGTATGGTTTATTATTTTACTTTTATTTGGCAATTGAGAGTTATAAAAGCAAAAGTCGAAACAAAAATTCTGATCAACGGATACATGTTTGTCCGACTAGATATCTAATTTTAATCGGGTCGAATCCAAATCACAATTTGATTGATTCGATATTGTCGGACATCTGAATGAGCAACCCTACCGGGTGTGGTGCTGACAAAGTGGGAGGAGTATAGTGGGCATGGGCTAGCAATGTGTTATGTGTGGATGTTGGCGTTGGTGTGGTGATTGGGTGTTTGTGGTGGTGGTGGGTAATTGGTTATGGTACGATAGAAAGAGATGGGAGTGAAAGGGAAGAGACCTTCCAATAATATATATGATTCAGTAAAATTATAAATTGGAAAATACACATCAACCTCTATAGACCTTCCAATACTTAGATATATGCTATGAAATTGAAAGCTTTTAACACGAAAGGATTTTAGTGGGAAACAGGAAAGAATTACTCAATTACTACAATGAAAATGAGGGGAAGGAATTAAGATAAGAGTAAAGTTTAAACAAAAGGGTAGATAGGTAAATAGATCAGTCAACTAATTAAACCCTTACACTTTTTTTTTTTATGGGAAAAGCATACTATTGTTATTGATTAATAAAATTATTAGAAATTACATCCTCCAACTTGCTTGGATAGCCTCGATCCCAAACCCTTGCGTTAATATCAAAAGGTTGGAGATGAGCCATCCTATGAGCTGCTTCATTTGCCTCCCTGAAGACATAAACAAAAGAGATCGAATCAAAAAACTGCACTAAAGACAAAGCTTCCCTAACTATAATACCAATATAATTCATCGGTTTGATTTTGTTGAAGCATCCTTATCACTTACAAATAATCCCCTTGTACAATAATTCGAGGCATTTGGCGTTGCAAAGCAAGTCTTATGTCAAACACCACAACTTTCGCTTCCATCAACGCTACATCTAAACATTGATTGAGCTGTCTACACGCCGATCTCATCACCACTTCTCTACCATCTCTCATAACCACTCCCAGACCTACCCCCTTCCCCTCAAATTAAAGAATGCCCCATCAACGTTGACTTTAATTACCACCTCCAATGGCGCCACCCAAACAGCCTCCCCTCTTCGACCTCTATCACCTCTCTCCTTCTCCCTATTTGCTGTCATATTCAAACCCGCATCATCATAAGCTTGAAGCAACGCTATACCCCTTTTAACCATTTCCTTTGGACTCTTAACTTCACCCCCATGGAGAACCTCATTTCTTTGGTTCCCAATATTCCATGCCACCATGACAATCCAACACACTTCCTTCTGCTTAAACATACCTCTGTAATTACGCACCTCTAAGCCTCCTATATCCAACTCTTCCCACACATTTCGAGCCTAGTGACACCTCCACACGGCGTGAATGTCGCACTCCTCCTCTACACCACACCTACAACAAATGGGCGATACATATTCCATTCTGCGATTTAAACCTTTTGCATTTGGCAAAGCTTTGTTCCCCAACCTCCACAAAAATTACGCACCTTTGGTGGTACATATATACCCCATACCTTCTTCCACAATGTATTCATCACGGACGAGCTTGCGACACCCTCCATGAGCCCTTTATAGTAAATAATGAAATGATAACCTGATCGAACAGTGTACTCCCCATTCTTAGAATAATGCCATACAGGCATGTCCTCCGCCCCTGAAGAGACACGTGGGAATGTGGGATACCAATTACCTTTATATTATTAATGATAAGTTGATATTTTATATGTATTTTACCCCCGATTCCGAGTGATTTTTAGCTCTAATACGGCTCTTTTGAGCCATTTCTACTAACTTTTGCTATTTCGAGTGTTTGTTGTGCTTTTTATTAGATTTTACAGGAATCGATGATTTATCGTTGTTTTCCGAGTCTTTTGAAGCACTTGAAGAAGTTAGTGAAGAGTTGAAGTCATTTGGAAAGCTTAACCGAAGACTAGAAGTGTTAAAAAGAAGAATTAAAGAAGCAATTAAGAAAGAACGAGCAAAAAAACCGAGGAACGAAGGCAAACAAGCTGTCCGCCCGGACCGAAGCTGTGCGCCCGGGTGAAGGCTGCACACCCGGACCCTTTGGGCGGGTGGCTCTGAAGGCTAATTTCCGCGTGTTTTCCCTTGTTTAGCCTAAGTACTTAAGTGTTTAGTCTCCTAATTAGTCATTAACGCCTCTTTTTACTTTAGAACCCTAGTTTTATTCTAAAATTCTCTCAAAGTGTAGAATTCCTTTCAATCTTTCAATCAATAATATTCAGGTTTTATTTCAATCTCAATTCTTGTTCTTAAATTATTTTTATTGTTATTTTCAATTTATGGTCTTAGTTTTAATAGTTTTATGTTTAGATTTAATTTCTTGATTGTTGTTGGTTTTGTTTAGTTTAACCATGTTTAGGATTTTAATTGCTTTTATTGATTTAATTTTTGTTCTTTCAATTATGAGTGAGTAGTTCCTTTTCTAGGACTAGGGGATCCATGGATTAATTGGTGATGTTTTGCTCATAAATATTAGTTTAACTATTAATGTGCTTGAATTCCTATTGTCAATTGTTATTGCTTTCAATTAAATACTGGCCAGGTTTAGTTGTTAGTTTGGTATTGTTAAAATCGATGCCGAGAGGTAAGATTACCACAATTAGATCATAAGGACAATAGGCAAAACGAGTCTAAGTGAGCGAGAGCCATTAGAAGAGTTTTGAAGGGGACTAGATTCGAGAGAATTAGTGGACCTTAATTCAAGGAAATTGATAATCTAATTATTTATTTGTGTGCAATTCGTTGGTTAATCTGTGGTGAACCGATGTCCTAGGTTTAATCATTAATTAAATTCCTTAATCAATTTAGTTCTGATTCTAGTTAATTTCTTGGTCACAATTATCACTCAAAAGCCCTGTGCACAGTCTAGACTTTTTAAAACTAATAGGTTTAATTGCTTCCCTGTGGATTCGATCCCTACTTACCTAGCTATATTAGTTAGAGTGGTTAGGTTTATTTTTGATAGATGTGCAATAGCCTTATCAATTAACTTTATATTACGGTAGGTTTACGATAACAATTAGTTGAATAGTTTAGTGGGGCCATTTGGAAGATAGATACAAAAATAATGATATTAAAAAGTCAAAAATTCAACAATACTAAATGAAAATCCTTTACCAAAATTCTAAATTTAAAATTTTGCAAATAGTGGCATTTTTTGCTATGCTATTACTTTAGACTATTTGGGGAGGTTATCATTTAAACTTGCTTCCTTATATAAATGTTGGATGGTACTGTATAAGAGCGTGTGTAATGGAGAGGATATCTTCTTCCTTTTACATTTTTTTTTTCTCTCTTTTCCTCCTTTTGACCCCCCACTATCTCTTTACTCCACCATTTTCCACTAACTCACCTTTTTCTTTAAAAATTCCTGCATATTTTCCTACAATAAAGAGGATCCTCTTATACATCTTCTTTCTATTTTCTTGTTTTTTATTTTAACAATTATAATTTTAATTGAATGTTCAATGTCATTAATCCATTTTTAATTAGAAAAAAATAATAATACAATTAGCCAACAAATTATGAGATAATCTATTTAATGAAAAACATTACATAAATAAATAGTGTTCATAATTATCGAGAAAACCCTAACTTGAAGTTGGTGTAGATATCCGAAATGCTTTCCATATATGATCAACCAAATTGTTCTTTAAAGACATAGAACATGTCTAGCTTAAAGCTTTCCCCTTCTAGTGATAAAATTTTCAATGTTTTGATCCCATATCGCCCATGAGTGATGATGAATGGCTCAACAGTAGTTAACTAGATGATGCAAGTATATTTTCAGGTTGATCTTTAGCAAATTGACTTGGGTCTTGATAATTCTCATATGTGCCCTGCCCGTCTTCTACTATCATATTGTGCATGCTAATACAAGCCATCATAATTTTCCAAAGTAGGTTAGGATTACGTGGAAGTGCTGGTCGGTGTATTATAGCAAATCAAGCTTGTAACATCCCAAAGGCACGTTCTACATCTTTTCTAGCCCCCTCTTAGACTTGAGTGAACAATCTATGTTTAGGAGTTTGAGGACCAGTAATGGTGTCCGTAAATCCTGCCCATTTTGAATATAAACCATTATTGGTGAGATAATTTGCCATATTGTAGACATATAAATGCGTCTCCCAGAAAAATGAGGAACGATCATGTTCACCCAACCTAGGTCATGTAATAAAATCCAAAGAACAAACCCAACATCCATTCCCGAGCTAAGGTAATAGAGTGTACAACTATTGTGAAGAGTGCCAAATTGGCCCATGTGTTTGAAAGTGTTTTTAAAAATTATTTTAATGAAATTTATATCTACTAAAAGGTGTTAAATTAGATAAAGATTTAATTATTATAAATTTGTAGCTAGACAACTCGCTTTGATCTAGGAGACATCTGAGTAGTAGTTGGAAATACTATTGAATCTATTTTCGAGGAAAAATATTTCAAAAATCTAGAAAAAATTGGAAGATATTGTTTTATTTCGTTTTTTGTTCGCGTGTAAAAATGAAAATGAATTTTAGTTAGCTAGGTTTGTTTTACTTGGAGTCCAAGTATGTTTAAGATTTTGACAGGACGTGTTTATTAAGTTATTTTCTGATTTTTATCTTCTTAGATTGGGCCTAAAGGCAAGGGATATTTGCCCATAAATACTCCTTGGCTTTCATTAATAAAAATCATAGTTGTTTTGATTGAAATTTTGTTCATGTGCATAAATCCTAATTTTGGACCAGTGTAAGTCTAAGATTATTGTTGTGAGTTGAGAGTGAATTAATTCATAAAACCCTAAGTTTTTGGTGAGCGGAATCTAAAATTAAGTGAAATTTATTCTAATTATGAGAGAAGCAATTCGAGTTCATCTTAATCTATCCATGCCATTAATTCGTGATTTTGGTGAGTGAAGCCGTAATTGTGAGTTAATATCGTTAGAGAATTATAAGTGAGTGAAACTTTTTTGAATCTAAGTTAAGTTTCATTGCATTAAGAGCTAGAAGCCTAGAATAAAGATACACTTTAGTAATGATTTAATATTAGAAATATAGTTCATTTCAAATTTAATATATATAAATATATATATATATATATATATATATATATATATATATATGAAATCATCTACTACCACGATTGGTTAATTGTTGTATTTGTAAGGTAGTAACTGAAACAAATTTATTTAAAAAAAATTGACATATAACATCAAGAACATTTGGTTAAGTTAGTAATTGAGTTGGATGACATGAGGGAGGTCTTGGGTTCAGTCCTTGTTACCGTTATATATTTTGGTGTATCGTATGGTTTTCTACAACATGGCGCAATAATGTTGGCAATAGCTTGCATACGTGGCGAAGTTCTAGTGAAAGGTGGGGGCTTACGTGGCGTATTTACGTTGTTTTAAACTCATTTTAATGTATAGTATTGATATGATTTTTGGAAAATCATTAAATCTAGAAACAAATTGGGGCTTACCCATAGTTTTTGAACACCTCAATGAATAGACCTTGGGTCCAAAATTTTATTTTATAGAGCCCAATATAACAACATGATTTTTGCTATTTTTTAAATAAAATACTTATTTGAAACTACATTAATAAATAAATATTAACTTGAAATAAATTTCTTTATAATAAAATCATTTATTCTCATGAACAACAATAATGTAAAGTTTGAAAAACTCAAGGGGATTATTTATCAATTGTTCAAATGTAATGCTTGAGTTTAAGAACATGAACTTGACTCCATCTTTATTGGGGACGAAATTAACATAAACAAATAACACTCTTATATATCCTCTTCACGCATCATATTTATCAAGTAAGCCTTTCGTTCTTCCAATGGACAACCAAGTAACTCAGTCATCTTAGATTGCTTTTCATATAAGAACTGGTAAGCTTTGCAACGATCAATCGAATCCAAATCCATCCTCTTCACCTCAACAATTACTTCTTTTAATGAATAGATGTGTGCACGACGTCTCTCTTCAATCATATCACTCTCCTGCCGGAGAGATTGAGCCACTTTGTCTAATTCCACTTTAATGGTTGAAAGCTCATCTTGGAAGTATTGGAACAATTCTTGTATTTTTCTTTTCTTCCCTTTTTCTGAGTTTGAAGTATCAGTTGATACAATTGGTTGAGGTTCTTTGTCATTAATTATTTCTTCATCATTGTCTACATTATACTCACCAATTTCTTGTACATTTGAGCTTTCGATCTTTTTCTCCATCTGTATTCAATAATGTATAGTATTCAATAGCAAGAAAAGTAAATATATAGCAAGAACTGCAGAAACACTAGTAGTAGAAACTGCATCGGCTTCAATAGTCATTATTGCGTAAGTGGTAGCAAAACCTATATTCAGTGGCCTCCAACTTTTCTATTGTGGAAAGTAACAAGTTAAAATGGTTTAATTTCTACATATACCGCAAACCACAATATATATACAAGAATACAATAACAAGTTACTACTACATGCAATAATATTTGTTAGTGTCTAGCTTTGAATCATATGGAATAATAATTAATACACTGGGCTTTTTATATAAAAAAAAAAAAAAAAAGAATAAAATAACAATACACTGGCTCACACTTTCATGTAACAACTTACAATACATAATCATCCCACATTTAAGAAGTTATACGAACTCGAACTTAATTTAGGTTCACATCATCACCTTTTGCCAGTAATTTGTGTTTCACTTCATTAAGGGGAGTTTCTTGTTTCTAAGTGTTAGAAGCCGTTAGAAATTAAGAATTCCATTTTGGGTGTTTTTATCATATCATATCGGAGTTATGCCATATCAAAATATTTATAAATTTGTTAATTGTTATAAACTTTCACTCTGATATGACGTTCTTCGTTGTAATATAATATGATGTTTTTTTAGTACCTTTTATATTATTGAGCTAATAATTTTAAACAATAGTGCCTTATGTTAATTTATTTAAATTTTAGTACTTTATAGAAACAAAAAAAAAAAAGAA
This sequence comes from Suaeda aralocaspica, assembly GCA_016808085.1. NCBI lineage: Eukaryota > Viridiplantae > Streptophyta > Magnoliopsida > Caryophyllales > Amaranthaceae > Suaeda > Suaeda aralocaspica. The sequence continues at coordinate 2,623,600 of PYUH01000055.1, read as the reverse complement.
TTTCAGTAGCACTTGACACATTCCGTCAAGAACTTCATCTAGTGGACCCCACACGAATTAATTTTCTTTTTCCTTTCTAATATTGTTCTTTAAATATTCTTCATAAACTTCATCAAGTCGAATACTAATATAATCAAATTTCACCTCTAGTTTGTGTTTAGTTTATCTTTTTCTTGTAAATTGGTGGTTGTTTTTCAAATACAAGCACTAGTCACTCTCACTCATAAACAACACTCAACTTCTAATTATTTCATCAAATTTCTAATTTGTTTATTAACTAGTAATATAAATTCCAGAAATGAATCTTGATTCCTCCACCTTATTAGCCAATTATCTTTAGTTCATTACCTCGCAAGCACCCATTTCAAAACTTGCATCAATTCTTTTCATTTGAAAGTTCATAGAGCTTGCAAAACATAACTTAACACCGAATGCATTATGTAGCTTGCATTAAATTGACAAATCAATCACCAATTTTTGAATTTAACACACTTAAAAAAAAACTAATTTACAATTGGTAGTCTAATAGTCTACAAGTAGTCAGAAGTTTCAAACAATCCCAGACCTTCATTTTATTTGAAGATAATCTTAAAACCCTAAATTTAATTTAGTTTTATTTAAGAGAATAATACTAGAGAATTCCAATAATAGTGGACTTCTTTTAAAAAAATAATAGTGGAGTTGGAGACAGTTTTTTGAACATGTAAAAGAAAATCAAAGAAAAAGAGAAAAGAAAAGGGGATAATTTTGGAAAAACTAGCTGGTGGCCCCATTGACAGAATTGTTAACGGAATTTGGCACGTGGTACCGAAATTTAAGTTAACTACCAACACCATCACAAAATTGTCAAATCAACAACAATTTTATCAAAAATTTTCATCAAGCCCCAATTTCATCGTACTTCTAAATCACCTAATTAAAACTCCCGTTATTTCAAAGTAATTCATAAATAAGAAACATCCAAGCTTTAATTTATAGGGAAAATTGTCGGTAATATCCTTCAAAGTGTTAGGTTTTTGAAAATAAATACCTACAATTTCATTTAGGAAAAATTCATAAAAATAATCCCAACTTTTAACGGTAATCTATTCAAAGACTCAACTTTGATTTATTCAATTTTGGACCTAACTTTGTACTCTATTTTCCATTTTTGGACCTTCCTAAATTTTGACCTGCAAAATCAGGTAATATATATAATCACCCGGTTAATCTATTCCATCATCCTCATCTCGTCATCTTCTTCTTCTTCAGTTCATCCGCTACTACTCATCATCATCACTATTCTTTATGAGCTCATCTTCATGAGCTCATCTCAACAATTGTAGTTAAAAAAAAAAATTTTGGGAGCGAGGAAGCGAGAAACATGAGAGGTATGGAGAATGTTCAATTAAAAAAACCGCACCCAAATCACCACCACGTTCATTCATCTTCATATATCATTGAATCATCTTCTTCCTCACAGATCACAACACATTAAAATCAAATCAAATCAATTTGTAAATAAGGATCAAATGATTAACAAATAACCAAATTAAATACGTAAATTTAACTTTTTCAAAAAAAATATTAGACATAACATTCAACAAAATCAGAAAAAAGATGAAGAGAGGATTGTAATTGTAAAATGACAGAGAGAATGTAAATATGGAGGATTTGGATTTGGGATTTGTCACTTTTGGAATAGAAGAAGAGCTTCACTCTGCAATTGAAGGCGGTTTACGGAGGTTGAGGTCACCGTGACGGTAGAAGCTACGGAGGAGGCGGTGGACGTCGTGAAGGTGGTTACGGAGGTGGAGGCGGTGGTAGATACGAAGGTGGCAATTGCAGTGAATACGGTTATAATGGTGGAGGAAGTGGAGGTTAATGTGATTTTGCAGTTTCTAGAAATAAAATTCCCCGTTCCATATTAATTGGTTGAATTGAATGATCGAATTAAAGTTTTCAATCGGTTGTATGATGAATTATGGAGATTTATTATGCTTGCTGAAGGCTTGAAGATCGTTGTAAAAGAAATGATGAAAATCAGTGGAACATGAAGAGCAGGATGGAGTTCCAATGGCCATGAGTGAACAAGAAGAGTAGGATAGTAGATGATAAAAAATAGATGAAGAAGACCAAAAAGAAGAAGTCAATAAAAATGAGATTATAAAAGTCAACAATTCAGCAAAAAGCAAAAAAATGACAACTTGGTAACCAACTCAACAGGTTACCGGTTCGTTGGTCCAAATTTGGAAAATGAGTTATAAAGTTGGGTCCAAAATTGAATAAACCAAAGTTGAGTCTTTGAATAGATTACCGTTAAAAGTTGGGATTATTTTTATGAATTTTTCCTTTCATTTATTAATTTAAAATTTTCAAGTTTGTAAATCGGAACCAATTAACTTACAGGTTATTACTTTTATGCCCCCATTCAAAACCTTCAACTACTACAACCACCATCACCACTACCACCCTTTGCAAAACCACTACCACCACCACCACTAGCCTTGGCAGAACCATTATTACAACCACCTATCTTAGGCCACCACCCACCCACAACTTAAATAACCAATTGCCCACTGACCAACAACTCACAAGCTAGACCACCTCCACTCACCCACCACCACCTCTTCACTAATCTGAAATCCCCGAAGCCTAGTTTGAAATTTCAATCCTAATTAGGTGCATCGATGGTTGCGTGAGTGGATAGTTGTTTCATGGTAAGGGTGGTAGTGAAGTGCATCGGTGATAATGGTAAAATGCATTGGTGGTAATGGGAGTGATGAAGTGCATTGGTGGATGAATAGTTAAAGTTAAGGGCATAATGATAATTTCAAATTTATTATTGAGGGTATAATGGTAATTTATTATATACAATTAAGGAAATGAATAAAGTTAATAGTAAATTGGATGGAAACTGTTAAACAGTAGTGCTGATTTACAATTTTTTACAAACTTTGGGTATTTAAAACAAATAATCGAAGTTGGTGTTTATTTTAAAAAATGACACCTTGAGGGATTTATTGACAAATTTTCCTAATTTTTATTTTGTTTTATTGTACCAGAGGTATTATTAATCAAGTTCCGCTAAAGTAACGAGACTTTGTACAAAAGTGTCTTCTTGACTACATATACAAGCTCATTAGAACATCTTGTATCAAAATCTAGGAGCACAATGTGCAACCAAATTTCAAGACCTTCATACATGACATCGCAAACCAAATGATATCGTTGAGAATATCATCATTAATAAAAACATAGGGGTGTGACCACTTGCATTATTTGAGATGGTATGCACTGCGGTAAAAGAATCACATTCTAGTATTCTTTTCTTAAATCCAAACTCTAATTATATACAAGTATTTAGTCATATGCTTTAATTTAATTTTAAAAAATATTCAATACCAAAAATTCAAACCAACAAAATAAAAGTATCTTTTAGATTGTATTAATTCAAATATTCTCAAATATTCTCCCTTAAGTATATATATGAAAAAAAAACATCTTTAAGTAATCAACTGAAAAATGAAAAAAAAAAAAAGACGGTAATGTGGTCTTCGTGCTTAACCCTCTTTCCGTTGGTGATGATGTTAGCTAGATTTTGTAGGGTGGTGGTTTTGGGGTTTTATTTGGGTGATAGTGGTGGTGGGGTTTATTTGGGTCGTGGTGGACGAGGGTAAGATCACAGAGAGGAGTGTTGTCTTACTTGTCTAGTTTCTTAAAGAAAGAGAATTTGTCTACATATGAATAGTTTTTGTTTTTTTAATAAATAAATAAAAACATGCTCCGCCAATTAAATAATGTCACATGTATAATTTACCCATCTTTTTAGGTCACCTACCAGTTAAGGTTTGCACCAAAAAAACTTACCGATTAAGGTTTACTAATTGAGAATAAGGCATAAAGGTGAGAAAGTCCGCGTATAATAATGCAAAGGGGACAGCGTTATTTTTAACTTTTTAAAAGGTCAGATTATTAGGAACAAATTTTTCATTAATATATCTTATGAAAGAATATTAATTGCATACACCCGATGTACAATAAAATTATTGTACAACGACCAACTTAAACCAATTTTTTGGTAACTATAATCAAAATTTTGATAACTTTAAAATCATTGAAATTTTCTTGAATATTTTGAACAAAAAACTTTTATATATGACATAATAAGGTATATTAATTCATTAAAATTGTGTTAGCATTAGAAGTAAGTAGGTACATGATAACTTGAGTTGATTTTTAGGTAATTGGAACTCAAAAAAGTATAACTCCATATAACTTGAGTTGATGTCATAGTAACCAGAGCGAAAAAAGTGTAAGTTTAAACCCGTTGTACAATAATTATTATACAGCGGGTGAATATAAAACTTTGTTATATCTTATTGGTTGATTAAAATTAATAATTAATGGAGTCTTTAAAATATCAAACTTTGATTGGCAATGGTTTTAAAATAGTCAAATTTTAATCATCTCATGTTAAGTACGTATAATATGAAATTTTTGATTTTCTAAAATGCCCCAACTCAATAGAGTTTAATTAAGAGGAAGGGTAAAAGAGTAAAAGTAACGTGGAAGCCATACCCCTTCCCATGGTTTATATACAAATGTTTCTTTTTTTTTTTTTTTTTTTCATTTTGATTTTGAAACTATTTATATATATATATATATATATATATATATTTATGTGCGATCTTATTGGATTTTTCTTGTTTTTCCCTTTTAGGTTTTCCATTTGCTATAATTTTTCCAAATGCATAATATTAGAGATTTATATGACTTACATTGGCAGAAAAATAAATAATAAAAATAAAATTATAATATAATATAAAATATAAAAATAAGTTAAGTTTAATTCAGTGTCTTTCGATTTAATTTAATTCAATTTGGTTCAATCAAAATAAGCTCAAAACAGTAGGACCTAATTTTGTAGGCAAGGCCTGCTTGAGCTTTGCAAGGAGTGCACAGTACGCTTAGGGCCCAGATGAAATGGAGACTCAAGTTTTGTTGGACAAAATTGTTCTGTTTACATATTATTTACAATATTATATAGCAGTAATAATAGGTAGATGAATAAATATTGATTTATAGAATTGTGTAGTAGTAAATTATCATTTCGACGAATATTAAACAATCCATTTTAATGCATTGTGCAGTAGTAGTCGTCTAGCTGTCAATCTATTAAAAAAGGTACAGTAATAAGTTAATAGCTATATATATACACACACAAGGTTAGTGTTGTTTCTTCTTCTTCTTTTATTACTCATCAGTACTATAATTACTTTAAAAGTTTAAGACGAAGTATATGCCATTTAAGTTTCTAAATAGTACAAGGTATGTGTAACACCTCTCGGCCCATAGGGAACTAGTGTTCCATCTTACATCAGAAGTTGAGGAGAACAAAGCCTTCTATATAGAGTTGGTTGATACTTTAACCTAGTAGATGCCTTTTGGGTAGGCTGTTCCCACACCAAAGCAAATACTTGCGGGATAATCCCAAAGAGGACAATATCTACTACTGACTCTTGTCTACCTAGGGGTGCTACATATAGTATTAGAACTAGGGCCCATTCTGGTGTCCTGTTGTGCCTTCGAGGATGCAGTTCCCTTTCAAGGGTGGATGACAGGAACTAGTGTTCCATGCCATATCGGAAGTTGAGGAGAACAAAACCTTCTATATAGAATTGATTGATACCTCAATCTAGTAGAGACCTTTTGGGTAGGTCGTTCCCACACCAAAACAAATTTTTGCATGATAGGCCCAAAGAGGACAATATCTACTAGTGGGCTCCTATTCATATAAGGATGTTACAATATGCTTGTTTCTCCCTATCTCCATAATTAATCAAATAAAATAAAGCATTTTAATTATTAGCTTATTACCATCTTCCTCAATCGAAATTATATAATTATTGTTTGTAAATTATATGTTTAAAAATTATCATGTATTGTGATATGTCTAGTTTTTATAGTGTCTTTCCTCGTAGTTCCTGTTATTTTGCGTGCCTAAATGCTCTATTTTGGCTTGGTTTCATCTGGTTTGAGTTGTTTAGTCATTTTGTTGAGCTTTGTCGAGTTTGGTTGAATTCCGATTATTTTAGAGTGTTTTTACTTTGATTTTAGCTTCCACGGTTATTATGATCATTTTTGTTTGATTCATGATTGAAGGAGCACGGAAATAGAGAATTGGTAGAAGTCAGAAAGCTTAGATGAAGCAAAGTTGGATTACATTGGAATGCGTGCCAAAGGAGCAAGTCAAACTACCAAGTCAAGAAAAGAGGAGAAGAAAATCAGAGAAATGGAGCATCCCAAGGGACTTGCGTTTGCAACGCTCAGAAGCTTGCGTTCGCAAGCCTGTACTGTTTCAACTAAGGAATTACTGAAATCGTTGCTTCCACAACTAAGGCGAAGTCCGGTTCCTTTGTTTTGCTCGTGTTTTGTATTTTGATTAATATAAACCCAATGAGGGGTTATAAAAGGCACGGAGGATGAAATTTTCTCTCGTCTAGGCTTTTATCACACTTTTTACTTTTAGAAAACACAATTAGAGCTTAATTAAGATTTTCTCTCTCTAGATTTCTTTTAGGTTTTGCTTTGTGAATCTCAAGTTTAATTCAATTCAACTTCATCAATTTGCATTGGTAACTTTCTTAATTCTTTACTTTGCAATTAATTTATTTAGTTTATGATTAATTATTGCTTAGTTTATTTAGTTTTGATAATTAATTTTGTTAATTGTTCCTCCATGTTAATTTGTTAATTATTCACGTTAATTATATTTTATAGGATTTTCTCTCTCTAGATCCGGAAATTGATTTTATAAAAAACAAATCCGAATTTTATAAATTACAAGTCATATCTAGTTTGGTGTCCAGTTTTGAAATTAGGATATCAATTGCAAATTTTCTTTATTTTAAATAAATCAGACATGAATATTAGTTTTCGGATCGAAAAACGGAAAATTGTGCCCACCTCTACTAACTAGTTATATTTCGCAAGGTTTGAATTCTATCAAACAAATAATAAAAAATAGCCAGTGATGAAAGATAGGGGCTGGGTAGGGGTCGTGAATTTTTATTTTAATCATGAAAATGAAAACTTGTTTCAAAAATGTAGGAAGATTTATGTATATTAATTGGGACCCTCCAATTTTATAAAAACTTGTCTAGTTTTGATCCCATATTAAAATATATTTCTGATCTGCACCTGTAAATCGCAAAATCTAGTAGAATTAACTTAAAATCAAGTAGAGTGTCAAACAACAAAATCAAACATGTTGAAGAACCAAATTGAACATAAAGAAGTAGATTTAAGAAAAACTTACCTCACAGATCGAGAAATCAATGGACCACTTGATCGAATTAGTAAATTGTGATTTCGACAAGTAATTTAGCAAAGAATCGTAGTATGAATTCGGGTGCGAAATGAGGGGTTATAGTGTAGAGAGAGAGAGAGATGGATACAGACCATTGACAAATGTCACATGAAGGGAGGAAATAAAATGTTCAATATTGATTTGTTGTACAATTAAACCTATTTTTTCACAATAATCAATATTATGGATTACATTCTCTCAAATCTTTGCAAATCTGGAAAGAATCGATCTCTTTTACGTAAATACGGGAAAGAGAATATTCAAGTTTTTGTTAAAGGGGTAATTTTTCCCCCACGACAATCGATATTTTGGATGGTTTCCCAAATTTCTCCAAATTTAAGAATTGGAAGATCTATATCATATACTACCTCCGTAATTGATTACTTGCAACAAAGGGTCATTATTTGTGAGACATAAAAAATTCATTTATTGCAAGTAATCGATTACGGAGGTAGTAAATAATTAAGTTACGGTTTCCTCCTATGAAATCCAAAATACATCAATAGTATTGCAATCAATATATTATACATCCCCTCTATTTTATCTACTCGTGATTATTCAAACCCTTATTTTGGATAATAGTATAATAGCAATGATAGTGTCTTGTTTGGGTACGTAAATAATAGAGGAGAGAGAAGAAAGTTACGTAGACATTGTGATGAGCGCATGGAAACAAAACACTATCATTCTATTATGGAACGCTGGTTCTATAACGGAGTTAAGATATTCCATTTCGAGAAAATCCGTTATAAAAAGGTGAATTAGAAATCACATTAAACTCGTTGCGACGACTATTCTTTTAATAGTAAAACGAATATGGCACATATATGTTTTAACAATAAGAAAAAAAAAATCAAATTTCGTTAAAATTAAAATTTACCAACCCTATAATTATAATTGGTTTTTGATGTATAACATTAAACGTATAGTAAGTAGTTTCATCAATTGGAGCCTCAATTTGCAATCCTAAACTAAAAAGGAATAATCCAAAAATTTGATGTCTACATGCCAACCATAGAGAAGAATTTAGCCTACGATTCTCTGGCTTGTGCAGTTATATATCTAAGGCTAAAATCGATCCAATAGGTCACATTGTCAATAACATAGAACAGATACCTAATTTACTCCCCTGTCTTGTGAGAAGTCTCAATGATGACAAAAAGGAGACCCACTTCTTTAAAATGTTTTGTATTTGCGTGTCATTGGGCATAAATACGCCTTATAAATCAATTTTGGATTCGTTCTTAAGGATAATTGAAGTTATAGAAATTAGGTCAAACCACCTTCTTTCAGACTAAACCCCTTAGCGTGTAAGTCTACTTCATCAATATATGCTCATGGCATACCAATCACAAATCCATTAACTTGTAATTGTCTAATGTGTTTCTCAAAAGTTACTTTTTTTATAAAATATATTTTATGATAAACTCTATCAAAAAATAAACTAAACACCACCATATAATGTGGTTAAGGAAGTAGGGGTCGAATCGAAAAGGTGTCGTAATTCTACTAATACTTAAAACTATGTGATGTAACAAGGGCAGTAGAGGACCCAAAAATTTGGCAATGAGGGGACAATTTACATAATTCAACAACATTGACCGGTTTCAGGTACACAATATAAAAAATCCTCATTCATGATGTTGTAATACTAATACCACATACATAACAATTCATATATCCATATTAATACTCGTATTATAATTTGTGTATATATTACAAAATATCATCAAAGTATTCATTCTTTTGACATTAATGAATGATATCTTTATCAGTTTGTTTTCCATTGGTCTATAATTGTACAAATGAAAAACTTGACATGCCCTAATTATTTTAAAAATTATGAAACAATAATCAACTTTTTATATGTTCGATAACACTTCTTTATTTGACAAACTAGTTCAAATTACAAATTAATTCACAATTCACAACTAATACAAATATCCAATCCCACAAAATCACAATTTAAAGTAAGTGCTAAACTAATTAAATTCACAACTAATTCAATTCACTAACTACTCCTCAACTGAATTGACATTTCTCAAACTATTAAAACAAATGCACATTTTCACAAACTCCTATTCCACAAACCAAATCGGTAAATCATTAGTGGAACACATCAAATTAATTCCTTTCTTTTTCTTTCCTCTTCCCCCTCCTTTTCAATTGCTCTTCAAATCACTAAATTATTTCTTTATTTTGATAGTAAATTTTTTAGTAAAGTGAGGGAATGGGGACCACTCACTTTTGTTTGATTTTGACTTCATTCTCCTCTTGTCCCTTTCCTCTTTTTTCTATGTTGTTCATATGCATAACAAAATTTCCTTTTTCTTTTTTTCCTTTTTTTTACTCTCTAATTTTTATTTTTTTTTTAAATTAGGAGGACCCCTTGTTCCTTTGTGGGTCCGTCTTTGATCAAGGGTCTTGGTTGATTTTAGGCAGCTAAGAAACTAATGACTAAAAGTAAACTAAGGATTGAATCAAGAATTAACTAAGGCTAGGAATACAAATCCTTATGAGCATATCTAACAAAACTGAATAATAGCAATTAACAAGTTCATGATTTCACTAAATCAGGGCATACTAATTCTCATTCCCTCAAAACTCTTCTATCAGCTCTTGCTCTTGGCTAGATTCATTCCGCCTATTATTCTATGGTGTATTGCGATATTCTTACCTTTTGGTCTCAAATTCGACATTTACCAAACAAACAATAAAATCTGCACACAATTCAGTTGCAGCAAACTTAGCAAACAATAGGAATTTAATTACTAACTTGAACAAACTTACGACTACCAAATAATTTAATTGGAGGCGTTCATACTTCACTTGAGCCCTACTCATAAAACTACTCACTCATAATAAAACTAACAATACAACAAACATGATTAAAAACATAATTATTAGAATAAACAAAAAAGGATTATATACCATAAGCTAAAGGAATGAATTGAAAGATGAATCTTGGAATCAGATTAATTGAATGAATATAGTAACAAGTATTTAGAAAAAGGAAAAATTCATAAAAATAATCCAAGCTCTGGACAGTCACCTAATAAAAGACCCAACTTTCATTTATTCATTTTCGGTCCCAATGTTAGGCCTTATTTTCCAGTTTTAAACTCATTAAATTTTTAACTTGTAAAATTAGGTAAAATGTAATTTTTAGCCGGTAAAAACAATAACAATTCAATTTAAGTAGTACTTCGTAGAATTTTTTACTATTGTTGACTTCTCACCCTCCTCCTCTTTCACACCTTTCCTCCTTTTTCAATCATGAGAATACAATCAAACTTCCCATCATTCACTATCATCACCTTATGCTACTAAGTAATCATGATTCACTATCATTACCTTATGCTACTAGTAATGATGATTCACTATCATCATCTTCATCTCCATTTTCACCCTCATCCTCATTCATGGAAAACAGTCAGGTTTAAATTTTTTATGGTTTTTCCCCTCCAAATCCATTAATACCAACCATTAAAAGATGGATAAAAATACAGATAAAAATCGCGATGGGTTTTGATGAGGCTATCGCACACCTATAAAAAATAAACCAAACAACTCTAACTAATGTAGCTAGGGAAGTAGGGATCGAATCCTCAGGCAAGCAATTGAACTCTATTACTTCTAAAAAGCTTATACCGTGTAAAGGGCCTTGGTTGAGATATGTTGATTAACTAATCGACTACTAATTGACTACTAATTAACTATGGGAAATGATGATGATTAAAACCAATAATTTAAGTCTAGGGTCATTCGGGTCACTAAGAACAACTAATGGATTCATGGACAAAGATCGTTCAATCTCACAATTATCATCAAATTAGGGCTCACTAATTCTCTCGAACTTAGACTCCCTCAAAACTCATCTAGCGGCTCTCGCTCATGCCTAGACTAATTCCGCCTATTATTCAGTGGTCTTATTGTGGTATTTTTACCTCTCGGCATCAAATTCGACAATTACCAAAATTACAACTAAATTTGCATACAATTCAATTGTAAACAAACAAGCCAATACTAGGAATTTGACTATTAATTGCAAAATCGAAACAATCTAAATTAATTAGTCCATTAATTACTCAAGGTCTCCCTAACCCTAGAAAATTGACTACTCACTCATGAACATGGAAATCAAATCAATCATAATCATAGAATTCATAATTAAATTCATGAAATAATTAACAATTAAACTAATTAACATCAACAAATAAACTAAACTAATTAGACTAATGAAACTAAAGAGCATAAATTAAACTAAGCAAAAAGAATAAAAGTAAAAGGAATTACAGAATTGAAGAGCTTTGAATTGAATTGAAATAATGTTGAGAATAAACCCTAATTCCTAATCTAATTTTTGAGAGAGAAAAAGTGCTTAATTAAACCCTAAGAGAGTAATTATAAGTTATGAAAAGCATAAAGTAGTCTAGCCTAGGAAGTCGTGCCCTTAATACCCCAAAAATTGGGTGTTTAAAGTCAAAACACGAAGAAAATAAAAGAAACAAAATTTACGGAAAACCGCTTATGCGGGCGCATAGCAATTTTGTGCATCCGCATCAAACCTCCAGAAGCCCAGTGAAGACTGCAGGTTTATTAAATGCGGGCGCATAAGGAATATATGCGGGCGCATAGACCTGTCAGTTCTTTGCTTCCTTTTCTTCTTATTTCTTCACAGCTTCTTCATGGCTTGCTTCCATAACCTCTTTGGCACGCATTTCCATGCACATGTCATTCTCGTTCCGTCCAAGCTTCCCAGCTTCTTTCCAAACTCAGTTTTCGAGCTCCTAAAAATACAAAACATACCAAATCCGAGCATAACAACCGCAAATGATATTAAAATCAAACCAAAAAGCTCTAAAATCGCCGGGAATCAATCAAACTTGGCAAAACTCTTCAAAATATCCAAAGAACACTAAACGAGCTAAAATCAAGCCAGAATCACAACTATTAGGCATAAATTTGGCCCAAAACAAGGGGGGGAAACACAATAAAAACCGCACATATCAAATTCCCCCAAGCTGAGCCTTTACTCGTCCCGAGCAAAAACAACGAAATGATTTTAACCCCATAAAATCATATGCATCACAACTCAAGGATCTATCCGAGTTTACCAAGATCAAAGCAAGTCAAATGTTGCACATTCTTAAACGCAAGCCAAACAAAGCCAACCAAGCAAGTTTAATGGATTGATGACTAGAGTAGCTCACGGGTTGTCACTCCACATAATTGAGCATCTAACAATGTAGCTCACCCTCACCACCCAACCATGAGAAGATGGAATGCAAATGCAATAAAGTGTTTAAATGCAAGTTTTGAGGAACCCAAATCCACATCTCACACCTCATGCAAGTGTTTAAAGGTATACACTTAATCCTAAAGTTGACTCGAAATGCAATTAATACTCTACGACCTTGCCAAAGGACTCTTCCACAATCAACCAGAGCATGCACATGAAGATCAAAGAGGACTTTATAAGCTTGTAATGTAGGGCTAGGGTGAAGGGTAGGATAAATTTGGGATAATGTGGCGGAAAATGCGGGGTATACGCATATAAAACATCGGAGACTCACCACCACATCATACAATAATATCAGTGTCTCCCATCATCCAATTCCAACCAAATCAAACCAAACTTTTAAATTTTCATTCACTTCACACCTTTATTTTCATTCAAAGCACAAATATAAACCAAATTCAAGCTTTTCATTTATCCACTTCAATTTCAACTTTTTTTTTCTTTTGAAATTTTTTTTTCTTTCAATTTCATTGCTTTTTTTTTTCTTTTTCATTTTTATTTCACTTTAGTTTCACGACTCTTAATAGTTAGCCATTAAGACCGAACCATCACACGTACATAACCGGACTCCAAATCACATTTACAAATTAACAAATTGTGTTTTAAAATACAATTCCAGCCATTGGTACGCAGAGCCTTAATGTGAAACTTATAGAACCTCATGTACATCAAAAATTCACAATATCACCAAATGCTCCAAAAACTCCGTCACAATAATCAACAACCACAACAAATCACCATATGACTCCCCCAAGCCAAGCTTGGGCATACAACATGTCATCAAACACCAAGGCCAAATAGGGTTGTAATGCGGTTAAATTATGTGAAGGATATAGGCTTAAGAACACAGGATCAAGGGGAAAATGTGTTTAACATGAAAATCCTAATGATGTATCTGAAAGCTCTAAATACAAATGAATGCCTCTTATCATGCGCAACATGCAACAAAATCTCAATCAAAAGCTACTCAAGTCTAATGGCAAACCCAAGATCATAAATGCACCAGGAACTAAGCACACACGAAAAGAATACAATTTAATGTAGCCTATAAGATCAAAAGTGGCTCAAATCCTCCCGTTAACACAGTTCAAGTCCAAGACCCAAGCAAGGTTAGACAGAGTTGACAAACACAATGAATGCTAGTAATTTAAGACATAGTCGTGCCCAACAAATCACACAAGTAAACTCATCCGAATACAAGCATCATGAACTTTTCAAAAATTTAAGCACATGGGTACATGAAAAGTCAAATCTCATAAACAACACAAGTCAGGACGAGTGGCTAGCCATTCACAATAAGAACTCTCTTTCTAAGACTAAACTACACTAAACTAAGAAAGCAGTACATGTTTTTGGTCACATGTAAACTCCCGCCCCTAATGGACGGTACAAACCATGCAACAGTCTTACAAAAGCAGTAAAAACTACACTAGAAAGCAATAAAAGCTATACTAAGAAAGCAAATAAAACATACCTCCCCCAAGCCGGACTCAGCAATGTCCTCAGTGCTGAAGGGAGTAAAGTAATAGGGAAGAGAGACGGTGGAGGGGTTTAGGGAGTCATGTGAGTGTAAAATGATGTATATGGGTAAGAGGAAGAAGTTGTGCAAGGATAAGAAAGAGGCATGGGTGGTAAATGCTATTGCGTGTAGCATACACGGATTGAGATTTGACCACCTCACACTGTTTCGATCATATCTAACAAATAACAATTTATATTAAGCTTATTCTTGCTGCTTTGGAAAGTAGACTCATAGAGCTTTCCAACGGTAGGTCGTATATCTCGTGGAACGTCCTAGAGAAAAATTTATGACCATTTCAAAATGACGTTCTTACGCAGATACGGGCGGAAAAAAAATCTGGGCTTCTGGAGGTCTGATGCGGGCGCATAAACTTCCCATGTGTCCGCATCAAACTCCTTCTTTAAGTTTTGAGGACTTCTGGGGGTCTGATGCGGGCGCATAAAACCCCCATGCGTCGGCATCTACCCTGTTTCACCCCGATCACTTTGTTTTCTTCTCTTTGACACTTAACAAATTTTCACTTTCTCTTTTTCACCCACCTTGACCTTGACTTAGACTTAGACCTTGGAATTCTACCGAAAACCCCTAGTTACTCAATTATACCTAAAAAACACAAAAACACACGAACACAAACTAACTAAAAATTACGAAATATATATTGAAACACACCAAAAACACACAAAAAGAGTTAAAAGGGATAGAAAGCTCAGGTTGCCTCCCGAGAAGCGCTTGTTTAGGGTCATTAGCTTGACCGTGTACCTCATAGCTCATGGAGGATCGAAGAGTGAACGTGAACCCCATATAGTTAGGAAATCAAAGCAATTAGGAGTTATTTTTTGCTCAAATGCCGCACGTTCCTTGGTAAAAACCTCATCATTTGTCGTATTCACATTACAAGCATGAGAAGATTGTTTTCGAGGTTTCCGGCGTTTCTTGAGACGAGATTTTCTTTTCTTTTGATTCTGACATAGCTTGTTATTAGCATCATCTTCATCACCTGCAATAGAATCCAAACACAAAGGAGCCTCTAGAAGATCCTTATTAGGGGATCGAGCAAGTCATTAAGAACAATTTCATTAAGAGTATTAATTGCATGACACGTTTGTTCTATCATAGGACTTTTCAATGCACTATCAAGGTTGAAGGTAACCTTGTCATCGCCTACAGAAAGAGTCAAATTACCATTTTTGACATCAATAACAGCACCTACAGTGTGTAAGAATGGTCTACCAAGTATAATCGGAATATAAGCATCCTTATCCATATCTAACACAACAAAATCAACAAGAATAAAGAATTTCCCGACTCTCGCTGGGACATCCTCTTAAATACCTTTAGGGTTTTTCACTGTCCTATCTGCCGTCCGCAAGGTAATGTTAGTGACCTTCAAATCACCCATATCAAGCCTTTTGCAAATAGACAAAGACATGACACTAACACTAGCCCTTAAATCACATAAAGCTTTATCAATAAACAAGGGGCCAATGTTACAAGGAATAGAAAAACTTCCCGGGTCCTTCAGCTTGGGTGGAGATTTTTTTTGCAATATAACACTGCACTCCTCCGTAAGTGCAACGGTCTCCACCATATTCAACTCACGTTTCCTGCTCAAAATGCCTTTCAAAAACTTAGTGTAAGTAGGAATTTGAGTTATCAAATCAGTAAAAGGCACGGTAACTTGCAAATGAAATGATTATAATTCTTACTCCTAGTCACCCTGTTCGGAAAGGGCAACCTAACCTGTGGCCTCGGGATCGTACCAATCGATGTGTCATCTACCTTCTCCTTAAGTGCTTCAGCCTCCTTATCTAGAACTATCTCTGCCTCTAAATCTTAAATCACCACATCATTGGTCTTCTTAGCTCCACCTGCAAAGTCAGAATTAACATCATCAGTAGGCATTTTCGGACCCTAATAAGCAGTTCCACTCTTCAAAGTAATGGCATTGACATGGTCCGTCGGGGGATTCTGTGATGCCTGTGATACTGGAGGTGTAGGTTGTGATGGAAGGTGGTCCGGTTACCTTTGAGCATTTGATTGTGCAATCTGAGCTAACTGGGTCTCCAAGTGCTTGTTGTGAGCCTGCATTGCCTCCATATTTTTCTGCATTTGCAACATCATATTCTTTAGCTTTGAAATTTCACCACTAGGTTGAGTCGGCAATGGTAGTGCTGATAATGGTAGCCTGCTGAAACCTGGTGGGTGTGGTGGTACATATCTCTGCATCTGCTGGTGTACCTGTTGAGGTGGTATAGTTTGCTGAGGATTCTGCACATTGCTACTGTCCTTGTAGGAAAAGTATGGATGATCCTTTCAGCCCGTATTATATGTATTAGAAATGGATTGTTCTTGTAGGCTTGGAAGGCACACACTTGCTCTACTGAACTAGTACATGACTGGGAACTATGACCGAATGAACTACAGGAATCACAGAAAGGGTCAGTGCATCCCGAAAGTGTAGCTACATGTGATGGTGGAGGAGCTATAGTACCAATCTTATCAAGCTTCTGATTTATGGCATTGATCTGTGCAGCCAAACTCTCATACTTATCATCAACTACATGTTTTCCACCCTTCTTAGAATGCCCTTTAAGGTTACCAAACTGTGAATTATGAGTAGCAATTTCATCAATCAGTTCATACGCAGCATTGACCTCTTGGTTCATGAATCGACCATTAGCAGTAGAATCCAACAAAGCTCTACTCTCATTGCCCAAACCATTGTAGAATGACTGAACCAACAACCATTTCTCAAGCCCATGATGAGGATACATTCTTAATAACTCCTTGAACCGTTCCCAAGCATCATAAAGTGACTCATCTGTCTCCTGATTAAATTAGTAATTTGGCTCCTTAATAAAGCAGTTCTCTGTGGTGGATAGTACTTCCTCTGAAAAGCAAGAGCCAAGTCTTCCCAGCAAGTAATTGTAGCCATATTAAGATCATTCAACCAGGTTCTAGTCTTTTCCTTCAACGAAAATGGGAACATTCTCCTCCTAATGTAATCCTTAGAAACATTCATTTGCTTGATAGTATCACAATATTGAAGGAAATTTTGCAAATTTAAATTCGGATCCTCCTTCAATGTCCCTAAAAACTGATTTCGTTCAACCATATTCACAAGAGTCGGTTTCAGTTCAAAATTAGCAGCATCGGTATCAGGCACTGAATAACCTCCAGCCATAGACTCCGTACTAGGCAAGGAATAGTCTCTCAATGAACGGGCCGCAGGTGGCGGTGGTGGAGGTGGTGGTCCTCTACCCTGTCCTTCTCCTTCGGCAGCCATTTCGACCTCTAAATACCCTTCAAACAAAGGCTTGAAAGTGAACTCGAAAAACTGAGACAAATCAGAAACAGTCTCCTCCACAGATCGGGGGAGAAATATTAGGCGTCTACTACGTCTCAACCGCTTCAGAAATACTTGCTCGGGCTCAGGGACAATGAAAGTATCAGGCTCGTGGTCGTTTTCCATAAACCTATAAACCTGCACACAATGAAAACTCCGAGCAAAGATAAGAAACAGCCCCAAAGAACCGAGTAGTTCTTTGACACTAAGAAAAATAAAAAGAAAACAGTATAAACCCGACTAACAGAATTAAAAATTGCCTCCACGGCAACGGCGTCTAAATTTGATGAGGCTATCGCACACCTATCAAAAATAAACCAAACAACTCTAACTAATGTAGCTAGGGAAGTAGGGATCGAATCCTCAGGCAAGCAATTGAACTCTATTACTTCTAAAAAGCTTATACCGTGTAAAGGGCCTTGGTTGAGATATGTTGATTAACTAATCGACTACTAATTGACTACTAATTAACTACGGGAAATGACGATGATTAAAACCAATAATTTAAGCCTAGGGTCATTCGGGTCACCAAGAACAACTAATGGATTCACTAACAAAGATCGTTCAATCTCACAATTATCATCAAATTAGGGCTCACTAATTCTCTCGAACTTAGACTCCCTCAAAACTCATCTAGCGGCTCTCGCTCATGCCTAGACTAATTCCGCCTATTATTCAGTGGTCTTATTGTGGTATTTTTACCTCTCGGCATCAAATTCGACAATTACCAATATTACAACTAAATCATCGCACAATTCAATTGTAAACAAATAAGCCAATACTAGGAATTTGACTATTAATTGCAAAGTCAAAACAATCTAAATTAATTAGTCCATTAATTACTCAAGGTCTCCCTAACCCTAGAAAATTGACTACTCACTCATGAACATGGAAATCAAATCAATCATAATCATAGAATTCATAATTAAATTCATGAAATAATTAACAATTAAACTAATTAACATCAACAAATAAACTAAACTAATTAGACTAATGAAACTAAAGAGCATAAATTAAACTAAGCAAAAAGAATAAAAGTAAAAGGAATTACAGAATTGAAGAGCTTTGAATTGAATTGAAATAATGTTGAGAATAAACCCTAATTCCTAATCTAATTTTTGAGAGAGAAAAAGTGCTTAATTAAACCCTAAGAGAGTAATTATAAGTTATGAAAAGCATAAAGTAGTCTAGCCTAGGAAGTCGTGCCCTTAATACCCCAAAAATTGGGTGTTTAAAGTCAAAACACGAAGAAAATAAAAGAAACAAAATTTACGGAAAACCGCTTATGCGGGCGCATAGCAATTTTGTGCATCCGCATCAAACCTCCAGAAGCCCAGTGAAGACTGCAGGTTTATTAAATGCGGGCGCATAAGGAATATATGCGGGCGCATAGACCTGTCAGTTCTTTGCTTCCTTTTCTTCTTATTTCTTCACAGCTTCTTCATTGCTTGTTTCCATAACCTCTTTGGCACGCATTCCCATGCATATGTCATTCTCGTTCCGTCCAAGCTCAGTTTTCGAGCTCCTGAAAATACAAAACATACCAAAACCGAGCATAACAACAACAAATGATAAAATAAAACCAAAAAGCTCTAGTAAAATCGCCGGTAATCAAACAAACTTGGCAAAACACTTCAAAATATCCAAAGAACACTAAATGAGCTAAAATCAAGCCAGAATCACAACTATTAGGCATAAAATTGGCCCGAAACAAGGGGGGAAAACACAATAAAAACCGCACATATCAGGTTTGATGAAAGTGAAAGGGAGGGAATCATATAAAGTAGAGATCTAATCATTGTATTACAGATGATTGTTGAATGCTTGTATTGATGGTATAAACTAGTAGTTTTATTTCATCACATTCTCTAATTATAAAAATTTCCAAATTGAAGGTGGTAATTAATTTTTGTGAGTTGTATTATGGTTGAATTAAAGGTGTCCGTGATAGAGGTCGCTTTTAGGGTTTTCAAAAGTGGTGGTTAGTTGAAGCAGGTCTTGATAATGGTTGTTGATTTGGGGTCTTAATAGTGGTTGCTTTTGAGTTAGGGTTGTGTTGGTAGTGCCGCAGTGGTAATGTCGTGGTGGTACAACAATGGTGAGTGGGAGGTTTGAGGGTGATTGTGAGGTCACAAGGTAAATTGCTAGCTTAAAGTATGTATGTTGTATGTAGATATGGTTCATAGTATTTATGTATGTTCTATGTATGTTGTTGGCTTTATGCATGTATGTTGTATGTTGTATGTTGATTGGTACAGTAGATGCATTAAGATGAAATGGAAAATAGAGATTTAGAGAAAGAAGGACCTTTGGTTGTTTATCTTCTTTCTTCTTTCTAAAATATAAATACAAGGAAAAAATGTCTTTTTTAAAAAGGTACCAATTCATGAGGTCACCGGTAAAAAAGTCTAAAATTGGAAAATGTGGCCCAAACTTCGGTCCGAAAAGGAATAAGTGAAAATTGTGTCTTTTATTAGGTGACTATCCAAAGTTTGGATTTTTTAATGAATTTTTCCTTAGAAAAAACTAGCTAAACTAATATAAAAATTATTCTATTCAAACGTACAAAAGAAACATAACTTGGAGGTATTTATACAAAACCAAGAACATTCGATAAATCGAGCCAAAAGGCCCAAGAGCTAATCGTCCGACCAACCTGCCTGATCGGGCACACTTGATAAGTGCTCCTCGATCTGTCCTTCAAACCACAAAAAATATGGTTAAGGGAACTCTGCCGGAAGTGTTTGTTTTGAAAAACTCACCCAAACGGGCACACAATTCTAATGATCTTTTATGCCCAAATACGCGTCTTGCTTAGCTTCTAAAGTGCTCAAGTTATTAACTAGCTTCCTAAAACACGTTGCTCATGATTCATAGCTCCCTCTAGTCAGTTGCGACCCCAAATATTGTGTTGGAATCGATACAAAAACATCCAAAAACATGCATAGTCACACTCAAAGCGCACACAACACTAGATAGACAAATATCAGCAAAAAAAAAAATCCTAAGAGCTAAGGCAAAGCCAATATCAAATAGGAGAAAGGAGAAAAAACTATACATAATATACACTTATATATCAAACTCCCCAAAGCCAAATATTTTCTTCACCCTCAACAAACCAAAGCAAATAAATAATGATTTTACCCCATAAAAACTTTTAAACACCACCAACTCAAGCAATCTTTGAGCACGAGAGTTTCAATGTCAACCAATCAAAATCCCTTGACCGCCCTTTACCTAAATCACAATCAGTAAGCCAACCAATGTAAGAAATAAGGGTCAATGACTAGAATAGCTTGCAATATTTAACCGGACAAAGTTTCACCTTAGTTTTTAACTATTTAATTATAAACTAAAAATAATTTGTGAAAGAATTTAGAAGAATTATTACAGATAGAGAGAAAGAGAGTATAAGTGCATGTTGATAGAATTCTTCTCCCCTTTAAGGGTGGGGATGGAAAGGTAGTTAATAATTTATTGTGTTTGAAAGATGGAGATTTCTAGGGTTAGATGGATGAGTATCTCGATGTATTGATCAGTGGGAAATTAGGTTAAGTTAATATAAATGATTTAGGCCATATTATGCAACAAACTTGTAGCTTGACAATTGTACAAAAATAAAACTAACATCCATTAACCGACACATATTACATATTTTGAGGCCCTTAAATTATCGTTGGAACAAAATGTGTACTTTCTAATGGTGTTGGTTTTGGCCTAAAACATGATATAGATTGAGAGGTATGGCCAAAAAAGTAAAACTTGGTCATATTTGAATGTGAGTATGACAAATGGCTTATGTCCCCTTCATCAATATCATATATTGTATATGTGCTTATAATATGTCCATGAAAAGCTGATATGTAGGTCATGAACTAAATTAATTCAAAGAAAAAAAAACATTAAAATGAGAAGTGGTAACATTTTTGAGAGTCTTAATTTCAAACTTTTATAAATATGTATTGTATGCTTATATTGTTATCTTCTATTATTGCAAAAATATTTTGTCGAAGGAAATTAAATTGAGTTGTTATTGCATTAATTAAAGTAAGATAACGAATAGACTGTCGCACACCGCTTATAAATGAATCTTATGATTCTAACTATGTAGTTTGGGAAGTAGGGATCGAATTCACATGAAAGTATTGAATTTCTATTAATATTAAAAAGTTAAACTACTATATAGGACCTTTGATGTTGAATTTGACTATGAAACTAAATGATAATAAAACGAAATTAAATAAGAATTTACCAAATTAAAATATTCCCAGGGCGATTCACTAGTAGAAAAAATGGATTTTGCTGCACCACATTTGCTGCGGTTTTTTGACATTTTTAAAGAACCGCAGCAAATAACAGTTGATGATTTCAACACAAAATAATTTGTTGCGGTTAAAGTATTTGCTGCGGTTGTTTATTCTATTTGCTGCGGTTGAACCGCACCAAATAATCCAACAACAATTAAAAAGCTTCAGCCCAAGCCCATCAATAAAAACCCTATTTTAACCCATTTCCTGTATATACCCGGCCTCCCCCCTTTTCCTTCTTATTTTTGTCCTAACCCTTTCCTCAAACCCTAACCCTTCAATCCCCTTCTCTCACTCAATGTCGCCTCTCACCCTCATTCCCCTTCTTTCTCTCACTCAATCTCGCCTCTCCCTTCATTCCCCTCCTTTCTATCACTCAATCTCGCCTCTCACTCATTCCATGAATTTCGTCTTCACATTGAAGAAACGAATCGAAGAGCTTCAATTAAATCTAGGTTTGGCGAATAATGAACTCGAAAATGCTAAACGATTCAAGGATAATACTAGAGGTTTAATTAGAGGTTTGGCGAATAATCAAAGGCTTCGAAGTTGAATTGTCGATGAGCAAATCTTCGAATCAAACCCTAGAGGTTTAATTTCTGTCTTTTTTAAGCTAATTTGTTAGACTTTAGGTTTGAATTTGCGATTTTTTTGATGTGATTTTCGTTTATTTGTTTGAATGTGTTTACTATCTATTGAAAGTGAATTCGTCAGTTTCTAGGTTTGGAATTTTCTTGTTTTTTGATGTGATTTTCGTTTATTTTTCGATTGAAATTTGAAGCTAATTCGTCATTTTTAGGTATGTAGATGACGAATTGCTTGATTTGCTTATGTGATTTTGTTTTGATTTGTAGAGCATATGCTTTTCATGGGTAGTACTGAATTTCCAGATGAAAATGAGGTATGCTTAATTAGTTAATTTTGTGCACTTTTTTCGATTTTGCCTTTATGTATGTTTGAAGGCTTCAATTTTAGGTAGCTTATAATTTCGTTGAGAGTTGAAACTCCGCGAAATACAAAAGTTTGTTATTATTTCGTTGTTCAATGTAGCTCTATCTATAGAATGCATGTTAAAAGTGTGTACAAGTCTACGATAGGACTTCAACATTAAGATATTAAGTTATCGGACCAGTTTTCCTTGAAGTAACTTGTGTATATTAGAAACAGGGGCATCCATGGGATATTGTTTATGGATTTACGTAGTACATTTCTTGCTGTTGTAGGAAATATAGTTTTATCCCAATAACATTATAAATGTTATGTCATTGCATTTTAGTATATACTAGCTCGTGATTGGCCAATGTTTGATGTGCTTATTATCTGTCATTATTCTCTTAGTATGATAGTTACTTGTCCAACCACGGGGGTTCATCAAATGCTTACACAGAGGCAGAACATACTTGTTACCATTTTGATGTCAAGCGGGAGTTTCTCAAAGATGCTCTAAAGAGGTAGAGATCTCTCGATTTCCCTTTTTCTGTAGTAACTACCTTACGAAAGCCATTTCATATTTCATTTAGTTTACATTGCTGAAGTTTTGGTTTTCATTTTAGTTTATACTTTATTGTATGAGAATGTCTTAATTTGCCATTATATTTATTGTAGTAATTCTTCCTTTTTACTGTAGGTTTTCTCAGTTCTATATCTCGCCATTAGTGAAAGGTGAAGCCATGGAGCGAGAAGTATTGGCAGTTGATTCAGGTACATTAGATTAAATTGTTTCAAGTAAATGATGTTTTATAACATATTGCAGAGCATTTATTGTGGATATTCTTTTGCTGCTGTTCATAATCTGGTATTGCCTTGTGTGACTATTTGATCTAGAATTCAACCAAGCTTTGCAAAGTGATTCTTGCCGTCTGCAACAACTTCAGTGCCATACTTCTGTGCCGGGTCATCCTTTTAATAGGTTCTTCTGGGGTTAGTTTCACTCTCTTTTTCATGGCCTTCCTCATCTTTGTTTCCTTATTTGTGGTTAACATGCTTATATTTGTTAAAGGGAACAAGAAAAGCTTGTATGATGCTATGGAAAAAGGGGTTGATTTGCGGCAAAGGATTTTGAAGATGTATGAAGATAACTACTGCGGTGAAGTTATGAAATTAGTCATTGTTGGAGGAGGTAAAGCCTTTCTTTCCCTAGTATATATCTAAAACACTTGAGAATTTTCTCACAATAGTTGCAGAAATGTTGGAGATTAGTGTAAAATAAAACAAACCTTGTCAAGTTTTGGCCTTTTGCATAGCAGGGATTGTACTTAACTTAATTTG
>PYUH01000055.1:2572142-2589626 GCA_016808085.1 Suaeda aralocaspica | reverse complement strand
TTTGATGCCGAGAGGTAAAAATACCACAATAAGACCACTGAATAATAGGCGGAATTAGTCTAGGCATGAGCGAGAGCCGCTAGATGAGTTTCGAGGGAGTCTAGATTCGAGAGAATTAGTGAGCCCTAATTTGACGATAGTTGTGAGATTGAACGATCTTTGTTAGTGAATCCATTAGTTGTTCTTGGTGACCCGAATGACCCTAGGCTTAGTTTATTGATTTAATCATTCGTCATTTCCAGTAATTAGTTAGTAATTAGTCAATAGTCAGTTAGCTAGTCAATACTTCTCGACCAAGGCTCTTTACACAGTTTAAGCTTTTTAGAACTAATAGAGTTTAACTGCTTCCCTGAGGATTCGATCCTTACTACCCTAGCTACATTAGTTAGTGTCGTTTGGTTTACTTTTGATAGGTGTGCGATAGCCTGTTCAGTTTCTAATCGATAATGTTTGTAAGCCTTGGTTTCTAATGGGTTATAAACAAGTGAAGCAGGTGAATAAATCAAAGCAATTGCAGCCTGACATATAGTTGACTCTAATATGAAAAATGCTAAAATAAATCATATATCTATCATCTTCATTTCAACCCATGTTAGTGAATAGTGTAACTCGTTTTTTATTTTGTGCAACTTAAGAATAAACAGAAAGCTGTAGGTATATCATTAAATCTTCTTAAATTGTTGCATATGGAGATAATTTCATGGTCAGGATTTTTCCTGTTTATGTTAGCATCATTTGAGTTACTAAATCATCTTGTATTCCTAAAATTTGATTATTACTGGGTTACTACTCATTTTCTGCTTTTATTTTGGACAATTTTTTTACATTGAGATACACACAGTTGCTGTAGGGGCTGCTATAGGTCAGGCTTGCCTGCTTCTTTTTGCTGGAACCAAAGGAAAGAGGTTTATGCTGCCACATGCCAAAGGTCCAGCCCTCTAATTGATAGAAGTGTAATTATATTGAAATTTTTTTCTTTCTACTGTATTTTTTTTGTGATAGAAGTGTAATTATATTGAAAATAATTGTTTCTATGTATGTATAACATTTCAGCTTCTAATTTTGCTTTAAAATGCAAAAAAAAAAAAAATATTTTTTTGGGTGCTTATTTGCTGCGGTTATTCACAAAACCGCAGCAAATAATATGTTGGTTTATTGCTGCTGCTCCAAGTGCTGCAGTTAAAAACCGCAGCAAATACCCCTAAAAAAACCGCAGCAAAAATGGATTTTAGCACTAGTGATTGTTCGCCATGAACTAACAAAATTCAATCAATTAACATAACACATGACCCCTCTAAATTAGGTGTAACAAACCTAAATTCCTCACCTTCTAAAACTTACCTTTAACCTAATCATAAGATAAATTAGAGCATGTTACCGCCACGCCACAACTAATAATGAAATAGTTGCAACGTTAAGGCTAAGGTAAAACAACATCACAACAAAACTATTTCTTAAAACTCACACAACGGAAGTCTTTTACTACTAATTCAAAACCATTTAGTTAAACTCTTACAACTTACAACCTTTACGACCCTTATTCAAAATCAAATTAAAAAAAAGGTCAATTGTTTAGAAAACACAATCAAACTAATTCAACTAATAGTATTCACTCGATCTCGCAATTTCCTTCATCCCATGCAAATGGTCATGGAAGACCTTCACCTATACTGTTTCAACAAGAAAAACAAAACGAAGAAAAACAAGGAAATATATATGTCAGCAAAAGATGAGTATGTACAAACTAGCAAAAGCATAACAACATGAAACACGACACAAACAAAACACTTAGACATACACAAAACATAGTAACAAAAGACTCATAAGACATTTACACTTGACTTGTTGCTTATTAGCTTTACTTGAACTTTACTTGCTCAATAACTTTCTTGCTTTAAGTTTGCTTGCTCAAAAGATATGTAGGAAGCATGAATGGGCTCTTTGGAAAGACGAACACCAATAAAGTAGATTGGTGCTGCCGAACAATCTGCACTAACTGAAAGATGTACGGTCTTTCGAAAACTGTACATGGTCTCCATCCACCCCATGTCCAAAACTTAACTTGTAGGAATTCCTTGACTAAATATTAAAGCACCGTCACACCCCACTATGGAAATATATCATTAAGGCAATACATACTTTCCCCGTATGGTAACCTCATTTGATCGGAATGGGAAATCATGTTCCTTTGAAAAACCTTGACTTGAAATGATATTTGGCTTGCTTATACTTTGTCTTTATTTTGACTTTTTACTTTGAACTTGACTTATAAATACAAGCTTTGACTTTGAAAACTCGACTTTGACTTTAAATTTTAGCTTAACTTTAATTTACATCTTGATTTACTTGAAAACATGACTCATATGGTCAAACTTGTTTAAAATATTGTCAAACTTTGCATAAACATTGTCAAACTTATATACAACCTTTAGACAAACTAAAAATGTCATTTAGACTATCAAACATCACTTTTAAACATAACTTCACTTCTGTCCAGAACTTAAAACATACATTACATCACTTAATATAACTTAAACCAACACCGAAGAGCTTCGGAAATATGAAATATGAACATAGAAACAACTTATTAACAAGCCATCACTTATAAACAACTCATACCACTTTTGGTAATAACCTTCAAAATATAATAAGTGACTTTGAAAACATTTTAGGAAATTTCTAAAAATAGAAAATGAATTTTCGAAAAATAATTTATCAATATAAGTGATCTAATTGTTTAAATTAAGGTCTAATCGTTTATTAGTTAAGTTTTAATCGTTCTTATTTAAAAAACCGTTAATTTAAGCGATAAAACTCCTTAAATTAGGTCAAAAATACTTAATTAAGTCATTAGGTCCTAAAACCAATTTTAAAATCCTTTTATACTTATTTAGTTCAGAAAGAATCTTTGGTTGACTTAGATTTATTTTAAAACTCTTATGTGAAATTATTTTCAAAAATTGCCAAATTAGGTCAAAACAATTCTTAATTTTAATAAATTTGTATAAAATTTTTTTTGGCATGAAACCAAATAGTCTAAACCATGTTTTTCATAAGGAATCCAGTAAAAATAGTCTTGTGACCAGCTTTTAGGATTCTAAAATTAATTCATTTCGGTAAAAATTGCAAAACTGCTAATCTAGTAATCAATTTTTGTTATTTTGTGACTTAAAATTGAAAGGGACAGCCGTATACCTATCAAAAATAACCTAGAACACCAACTATTGTAGATAGGGAAGTAGGGATCTAATACACAGGGAAGCAACAAAATTCTACTAACTCTAAAAAGTTATTTTGGTGTAAAGGGCTTTTGAATTGGTTTCTAACTAACAGACTAATTACTACTAAAGAAGAAATCAAACACGAAAATATATCAAAGACTAAACCTAGAACACCGGTTCACCACAGACTAACCAACAAATTGAATAACAATTAATTAACAAATTATTGACTTCCTGAATTAAAGCTCACTAATTATCTCGAATCTAGTCTCTTTCAAAACTCCTCTAATGACTCTCGCTCACTTAGTCTCGTTTTTCCTATTATTCCTGTGATCTAATTGTGGTAACCTTACCTCTCGGCATTGATTTTGACAATATCAAACTCACAATCAAACCTGGCCAGAATTTATTTGCAAGTAATATAAACTGACAATAGGAACTCAAAAATACCAAAAATCATATTAATTAATCATGAAATAAAGCAATGAAATTAATCCATGGATCCCCTAGCCCTAGAAAAGGAACTACTCACACATAACTAAAAACATTTGAAATTAAATCAACCAAAGAAAATAAAACTAACAACATAATTAACAACTAACATACCCTTAAAAAAAAATAACAAACTAATAAAAAATAACTAAACTATCAAGAACATAAAACTAGGGCATGAAAAATTAAATCTAAACAAGTAATAAAAACTTAAACTAAAACTAAAAACTAAAAACATAAACTAAAACAAAAACATAAACTAAGAACATGAATTAAAATAATAACAAAGAAAAGTTGAATGGAAAACCTGAATTATATTAATTGAATGATTGAATGTATTCCCAACTTAGAGAGAGAAACCTAGGGCTTAGGAAACTAAAAATATCATAATGTGTTCGTACAAGTGATTAGGAGTAAAAAGAATTATATACTAAAGCCCAAAACAAGAGGATCCCGTGTGGAAAAGCCCTCGGAGCAGCCCGCCCGGGTGATCCGGGTGAAACGACATCCACTCGGGCGCACGGTGCTCTACTTGGGCGAACTGCCAGGTGCTTCGTTCTTCGGTTTTTTCGCTCGTATTCTTCTAATTACTTCTTTAATGCTTCTTTAACACTCTGAACCCTTAGCAAGGCTTTCCAAATGACTTCAAACTCTCCACTAACTCTTCAAATGCTCCAAATAGCTCGGAATACAACGATAAATCATCAATTCCTACAAAATTTTATAAAGAACACAAAAAGCACTCGAAATAGCAAAAGTTAGTAGAAACGGCTCAAAAGAGCCACGTTAGAGCTAAAAATCACTCGGGATCGAGGGTAAAAGATGCATAAAATATTAATTTATTTTATGGAATGTTTCCTAAAGTCATATTGATTTATGTAATATTTCCTAAATCCATATATTTTGTATGATGCCCAGTTGAGTTATACTTGAAGAATACTCTAGGGTTTACTTGGGTTCCTTGTGTTATAAAAGGACCCTTTTAGTTGATCAATTAGATCATACCTTTAAGCTAATAGTATTTAGGACTCCTTGTATATTCTCTTGTTCTTTTCACCATCATAGTAAAGAAGCTCTCGAATCCCCCACCTGTGGTTGTAGGTCTAATTTGACCAAACAACGTAAATCCCTGTGTTCATTGTTTATCTTCTTTATAGTTTTTCTCGTTCTTATTATTTCATTGACTTATTCCGCATTAATCAAACACAACTACACCTAATTTGCTAACAAATTGGTACCAGAGCTAGAATTTTAAGATCTTAGTGTTTAGGTGTTCATAGACATGTTCGTGTAAATTATCTTAGTTAAATTCGATATTGAGAAATTTGATAGGTAAGGGAATTTTGTCCTATGGAAATTGAAGATGAAAGCTATTTTATTTCAACGTGGTTGTTACAAGGCTCTTGAAGGTGTATCCAAAAAGCCTTTGGGCATGACGGAGGATACGTGGGAGGAGATCGATTTGAAAGCTCTTCCGGCAATTCAATTATGTCTCTCTAATGAAGTTTTGAGAGAGGTTGCCAAGGAGGCGGCTACTGCAGGTTTGTGGTTGAAGTTGGAGTTCACTTTATATGACAAAGAGTGTGACCAACCGGCTACCACTTAAATCTAGACCTCATGATCTTCTTCTAGAAGAAGGTAAACCGTTTAAGTCTCATTTAGATGAATTCTTCTCTATTATTATGGATTTACAAAACATCGATGTTGATATCGATGATGAGGATATGGCTAATAAGTTATTATGTTCTTTATCGTATTTGTATAAGTATTTTGGAGATACTTTATTGTATGATAGAGATGATTTGAGTTTGGAGGATGTTAAGGGTGCCTAAACTCAGACAGATTTGATTGACAATAAATTGGTAGATAATTCTAATAATCCTGCTCTGGTTAATGCTTGGGTTGCTCATGGGGGTAAGAACTTTGGTAGAAAAAGTTTGTAGCTATTGTCATGTGAAGGGTCATATAAAATTAAAGAAGAAGAATGAGAATAAGTCCAATGAGGAAAACTTCGCAAGCATTGCCAACACCGGCTTCGATGATGATGTTGCACTTTAGGGTTACAAGTTTTAGGGCTGCGGTTTCTACGATCTCTATATGATAAGTGCCTCTTGAGATCTCTTGGTGATATGAGAAACCATGTGAATTTTGTTATGGAGTATATGATAGATTGCTTTTGAATTTTTGTTTGTAGTAGCAATCTTGGTTATGCATTAGAATTTTCTTCTAGTTATGCTATTTAGAATTATTGATGTAATCTTTTATTTCTAAAATTGCTTAATTAAGTTTTTTGGCTTGGTTTTGAGACGAAGAAGTTTTCGAAGAGAGTTTGATAAATTATGATATGCATGCTTGGCGCCGTGACATTGTACTCTCAATTTAGGCCACGTGATGGTTTCGTGTATGGAATTTTGTGTTCGAGGACGCACCGGTTCACAAGTTATGGAAGATGTCTGTTTGTTGATCGCCTAAAGTTAGTAGGCTTATGGAATTTTGTTTAAGGTGGAGGTTTGTCCTTTTCTTATGAGTATTATTTCATGGATTTTGTTCAAGGTGGAGTAACCTTGTTTGGTCGTCGATTTCAATTCAAGGTGGAGATTTGTTATTTTTGTGACTAAAAATCTTGTGGTCATTTTTTGTTTTAAGGAATGTTTCCTAAAGTCATATTGATTTATGGAATATTTCCTAATCCAAATATTCAGTATGATGGCTAGTTGAGTTACACTTGGGGAATACTCTGGGGTTTATTTGGGTCCCCTTGTGTTATAAAACGACCCAATTAGTTTGATCAATTAGGTCATACCTTTAAGCCAATAGTATTTATGACTCCTTGTATATTCTCTTGTTTTTTTCTCCATCATAGTAAAGAAGCTCCCGAATCCCCCACCTGTGGATGTAGATCTAATTTGACCGAACCACGTAAATCCTCGTGTTCATTGTTTATCTTCTTTATTGCTTTTCCCGTTTCTGTATTAATAAAACACAACTACACCTAATTTCCTAACACAAGTAATCAATTTTTAAGCCATCTTAAACAAACAAAAAAATCACGAGAAAATTACATAACTTCATACACATTGTAAAAAGTCCAAAAATAAATATAGAAAGATTACATGAACCATTAAGCTCCTCAAATAATTCAAAACACCGAAAATTCAGTTTTGCATACAATTCCTTACAAATTCAACAAAGGGAAACATGATTGTTTGCTTGACTCCAACTTTTTACACATGATACTAGGACCATAATTAACCTAACACCTCCATGCTATTAGATTTTTGGTAGCATGCACATACCTTAGTCGTAAAAATCCCTTAACTCTTTAACACTTTCCTTCTACGAAATCTCCTTGTTGCTTAAGAACAATACAAAACAAACCTTAAAAATTCGTCCAACTCTTAAAACAAGTGATATAACTAATTTACAACCTTTAACAATAATTTTCGTGCATTGGTTAACCATAAAAATTAGTTCTTAAGTTAGATTTATAAAACTGCTCATCAACCGCTAAACCGATTTAATTCATAAAAATTGTCAAATTCATTTATAATAATTATTTTTATACTTTTATAAACTCTACTTACATTAGAACGTCATAAAATTAAAAACATGAATTTTAAGAATGTATTTTACGCAAAGCAATTTTTTTCTTTTGTTTTAGGAAAACTGTGCCATTTTGAGCTCGTTTTTCAAGGGCTTAGAGGCAAATTGGATGGCTGGTGGTGGTACCTAGTGGTAGAGGTCCATGAGGGGTGTCTGGTGATGGTGGTGGTGGTAGTGGTACAGGTGGCGTGTGGTGGTTGTGGTGTTAGCTCAAAGTAAGCCACTCGAAAACTCCATAAACCAAAGAACAAGAAAGAAAAAAAAGAATCTTGGGAAATTCTAATTTTTCTATGTTGTATCGAATATGACTACATCTCGAAAGAATTTTTTTAGTCCTCGATTTAGCATCATTATTAAATCTCTCCAAAACTAACTCACAATGTCATTATGCTCTCTTAAATTTAGTTTGTAGAAGAATTAAGGGTCTTTATCTGCTATTTTTGGGAGCATATCAAGTACACTTTGCATATCTTTACC
The DNA here is from genome assembly GCA_016808085.1 of Suaeda aralocaspica. Classification (NCBI taxonomy): domain Eukaryota; kingdom Viridiplantae; phylum Streptophyta; class Magnoliopsida; order Caryophyllales; family Amaranthaceae; genus Suaeda; species Suaeda aralocaspica. The sequence goes on along the minus strand of PYUH01000055.1, from coordinate 2,581,833 downwards.
TTCAACCATTTAGAGCTTGTATTGAGTAACTCAATTGAGAAGGTACCTCTAATATATCCAATGAGCTTTGCTCTGGAAGTCTGCCTTATTGCAAAGAAAGTTTATGTTGTTATGCATTCATAGGTTATATGCCAAATTCAACCATGCATTCTATCAGCTGTCCACTTTACTCTAGTATTTTTTTTCTTTCAAATTTGAGGTGATGATACTCATACTCCTTCACCATTTCATGGTAGTGCTGAATTTCATGGACAACACCTATGAAATCTTCTTCGTTGTTTCTTAATTTTTTTACCTTACTATGTTTTGCCAGTTCTTGTAATGTTGACAAATCTTTTTTTTTATCTTTTAATTTCATCTGTTCAATTTTATTTGAATTTTCATATCAACCTTTTGAACCGTGTTATTGGCTCTAGTTTTTTCCGCTTTAGCACACACAAAGTTGAATTCATAGATAGATTGGTCCTTTCTTTTCCTAATCGTGTTTTTTTTCTAATGCCAAGCCACATGACTTTTATGTATACTTTGTACAAATTATCTCCTTAATTAAAATATGACATTGAATACCTTAACAAACCTCCTTTGATCTTTCACTTTGGATAAATTTGTAATGACATCCATATATTACATGAATTTACATCTATCTATAATATGTAGAAAAAAAGGTCTTCTGTATCATATAACAAAATCATCAATAAAATAGAATTTTTAATTGATGTTAGAACTTTATAAAGATATTGTTATTTATGTTCTACATTTCCATCTTTATAATAGATTAGGTACATTGTGGACATCCAAATACTATGATTTCCTATTGTAGCTTTGAAGCCAATAAATATTTCAATTTCGCTATTTTTGTACGTAGAAAAGTTTTCTTAATAATACAATATACTATCTATATTACACAACATATCATTTACATTAGTATTTTGCTACGGGCGATGTCCCAGTTACAATTATCAAACATTGTTTTGTTTAGCTTTTTATCAATCAATCAAACAGAGCCTTAATTCCAAAAATTGGGGTCGGCTACATGAACCAAAATTAATCATTCCATGTGGTCATCCACGCAAATTTTCCTCCTCCATTTCCTGTGATCGAGAACCCCATTCGCTTGTAAATCTAAAAGCCTCATATCCTTTCTAACCCCTTCCCACCAAGACGTATTTGGTCTCCCCCTACCTCGTTTGAGATCTCCATGATCCCACCCTTCCACTCGTCGCACCGGGGCTCCTTCAGGTCTCCGTCTCACATGTCCAAACCAACGCAAGCTATTTTCCCTTAATTTTCTTGTTATGTATGCGACACCAACTTTTCGGTGCATTACTTCATTTCTGATTCTATCCCTTAGAGTGTTCCTGCACATTCATCTCATCATCCGCATCTTCGTAACTCCTATTGTTTTAATCTGCTCCTTCTTGTAAGCCCAACATTATGTACTGTAGAACAACACTGGTCTTATGGCAGTCCTGTAGAATTTCTCCTTCAACTTTAACGGGATTTTTTGTCACATAAAACTCCCATGGCTGCTCTCCGTTTAAGCCACCGAGATTTAATCCTATGTATCTCATCTTGATCAATATCACCATTCTTTTGGATAAACAACCCAAGATATTNCCAAGATTTTTAAACCATTCCCCCTAACCCTCCCCCTGAATCCCTTTCCCCCCCCCCCCCAAGTCCCAAAGTGGCATTCCATATATTTTGTCTTACTCCGACTTAGCTTAAACCCTCTAGACTCCAACCTTTGTCTTTATTTCTCTAATTTGGCATTAACCCCACTGTTTAGTTTCATCCACCAATACGACATCATCCGCAAACAACATGCACCATGGTACCTCATCTTAGATTGACCTTGTTACTTCATCCATACCTATAGCAAAAAGAAAAGGGCTTAACACCGACCCTTGGTGCAACCCAATTGTTATAGGAAAGTCTTTAGTCAACCCACCACAAGTCCTAACATTTGTGGACACCTCCTGATACATATCCTTAACCACTAACCAGGTCAATATATCTTTGTGGTATACCTTTCTTCATCATTGCCTACCAAAGAACATCTCTTGGATCCTTGTCATAAGCCTTCTCTAGATCAATGAAAACCATATGGACGTCCTTCTTATGCGCCCTATAAAACTCCATCATTTTCCTTAACAAATGAATTGCTTCTATAGTGGACTTCCCAGGCATAAAACCAAATTGGTTTTCAGAGATGCTTGTGCATGCCCTCAACCTATGTTCTATCACCCTCTCCCACAACTTCATAGTGTGGCTCATAAGCTTGATCCCTCAATAGTTAGAACAATCTTGGGCATCTCCTTTGTTCTATAAATTGGAACCACAGTGCTCTTTCGCCAATCTTGTGGGATCCTCAAAGTCTTCCAGACCTTGTTAAACAAATCTATTAGCTAATCAATACCCACCTTACCTAGACACCTCTACAAGTCCATTGGTATACCATCAGGACCAACTGCTTTCTTTGGTTTCATCTTTTTCAATGCAGTCTCCACCTCTACCTTTCTAATCTCCACACATATTCCATGTTAATTTCCTCCGCATCCACTAACATATCTTTTGTGGTCCCTCATTGACTGCCATTAAACTTTGAGTAATTTTTGTAAGGGTTGTTGCATGATATGTTGTCAAAAAGCAAAACAACTACGAATGATCTGAGATAATAATAACAATTATATTAGTAGGTTTTGGCGTAAATGAATAAATACATAAGCGTTATAAAAAACAAAAACTTATACCATTTAATTGTAAGACTGTATTTTGTTTTATTTTGATACATTAAAATGCCAAATTGTGGTGGATTAATGTTATACTATCATGTTTCATTCCATAGGTCATGTGTTCGATTCTTAATAGCTGCACAAAATAAACTTGTTACTTTTTCTTTAATTTTCTTCAAATTTTGTTTTTAATAAGAAATGAGAACAATACTTAGGGTATCTTTTTTTTTTTTTTTTGGTATTTCTAAGGTGTACTCATGACTTTTTGCATTTTCTTAGTTGTACCATGTGATTTTCAAAATTTCTAATAGTACCCTTGAAGTAACCAATATTATTAAGTTTTGTCACATCTACATAATTCTAAGTTACAAATTTTGTTAATTTTATTCAATCATAATCTTCTGAAACTTCCTAAGAGATAGATCTAAATGTTTTGAATATTAATTACAATTAAATAATTAATTTAAATGAGGTGAGTTTAAGGGTACAACTTAGAATTTCGAAAAAAAATGGGTACATCTTAGAAAACGCAAAAAGTCACGGGTATACCTTAGAAAACCCCTTCTTTTTTATGATTACTATTGAATTAATCAGTTGAAATGTTAAGTATTGTTAGGTTGTTATTTGTAGTGGGCCCTTTCTTATGTTGAGTAGTTTTATGGGGCTCGCATGACCATATTTACGATCAATTCAATTTAATACAATAGTTTCTTACATTAAATATTTGAAAAATCCATAAATAAATCCTATAGCCTAAAATGAGGAGAAAAAAAAAACTTAAGGTTCAAAAACCGACCTAAAACTTCCAGAAGCTTGCAACAATTTTAACAAATAATAAAGTCATTTTTAACCAAATTAAGAAATGATAGGAGTTTAATACTTGTATCGGCCATATATGCGCTTTAACACATCATTTGGATATAAGAAAATGGAGGGAAAAAGAGGGAAGAGAAAGGAAAAGTGACAAACGGGTGATGATTTTTGCACTCCTCAAAATATTTCCGCACTCCTCTCCCCTCTCACATAAGTAGTAATATTGATCACTGTTAATGTAAAGGGGAGAGGAGTGCGCCGGGCCGGGGCTATGATGACATAAAACTCATGGGGCCCAGTGCAACTTGTCAAAATGAGGTCCTCTATTCAATAGAATAATAAATTCAATAACTAATTTTTCTTTCATAAATAAATTTCATTACATTATAAAATCCATCAAAATATATAATTTACAAAACCAAACGAAATTACTTGAAAATGAGGCTCTTTTTGCATGTTTTGTAGCAACATTATAAATATCATTCTCTATGTCGACTTCATCCAAAAGATTAGCAGATTCAATTGCCATCAAAGCAAGTCCATTTAGCTTTCCTGTGACATAGTTGTTCTTCAGTATGACTTTAATAGCTTCAAAGCTTTGGAAAACTCCGCCCTGCAGAAGCAACAGTTACAGGTATTGTTAATAATATCATGTGTGCAATCAACACATTTGGGAAGTAATTAAAACTTTTTAAACAATTTAGATTGCTCCAATTTTCAGTTTGGGTATAAGCTCTCTAAATAACTTTAAGTCAACAGTTAAATCTTCTCTATGAACATCAGAAACTCCGCCTTTCTTAAGAGCACTTTCGAAATGATAACAACAATATTTAAGTCTAACATCATCCATCGATTGTAATTTTGCAAAACTCCACAAAAAGCTAAAGATATTCTCATATGATCCACATTGTTCAAACCTCTTCCTAATGATGCAATACTTTGATCCACAATGTATATAAAAAATTATATTCTAAATGATTCCTCGGGAGATAACAATGTTTCATCACCATCAATTTCATCAAATTGTCTTTTTCTACGAACTATACGCCTATGAGGAAACACGTGGTCAATCCCAATTTCAAAAGCTAACTTTTTTGCAGCCATTTTCTCTATAGGTTTTGAAAAAAGAAATTAACCCCTTTATTTCATTTATGGTACTATCAATCAACATGTCTTGCGATTGTACACTAGTACAAAAATCCACTTTTGCTGCGGTTTTTTAGGGGTATTTGCTGCGGTTTTTAACCGCAGCACTTGGAGCATTAGCAATAAACCAACATATTATTTGTTGCGGTTGAACCGCAGCAAAAAAATGGACTATTTGCTGCGGTTATTCACAAAACCGCAGCAAATAAGCACCCAATTTTTTTTTTTTTTTTTGCATTTTAAAGCAAAATTAGAAGCTGAAATGGTATACATACATAGAATCAATTATTTTCAATATAATTACACTTCTATCACAAAAAAATACACTTCTATCAAGTTAGATTAGACACTGTGAATGGTTAGGTTGACCTTTAAATTATAATGGTAATGGCCAAATACGAAAGAATGAGGAACAATGATCTAGCTAGGTAGCAAACAGAACTGGAATTGCATCTCGGGAGTGTATCCTAGTGTTTCAAGATGAGCAGCCATGGCCTTGTTCATTGGTGGCGGTCCACACCTCAAGATATGTCGACAATACATCATTACTCGTTAAATCATGAAATGTTGGACTCATGTTAGTATGTTACAACTCTGATAGAAGAGCTGGATTTGGGTGTATGTCCAAGCATCGGATTTTGGATGCAAGATAGCAGAGATGTTGAAAAAAATAAGCAGAATTAGCTGAAATAATCTTGTACCTCATTCAGGACATAGTAAACGGAGAATCGATCAGGAAATTTTTGGGCTAAACTATCCAGCTCTTCCTGCAATAGCGATGCAATACAGACAGCAACATTATTGGAAACAGTTGAATGAACTGAAGAGTCTAGCAATCACAAACTATATTGCAGCCTTGCAAGTTGTATCTATTTTCCGAAGACTGAGTAATTGCAAACTGATGGCCGCAAGAACAACCAAATAAACTAGTGAAAAGAAACTGAAACTTAGAAATACCTTCAAAAAACATCATCTTATATATATTCCAACAAAATTAAACACCAAATTAATATTAATAATAATCATATCAAATACTCCACCTCAACATCATCTGTCAAATACTCCTAACTTCATTATCAACATCTAATTAAAACAACATACAAGAGAAGAAATAAAAAAAATAAAAAAAAAACTCCAACTCTCACAAACCCATACAATCCAAACAAACTCAAATCCAACAAAACCCAGAAACCATAAGCTAAAAACACAACCAAGTTTAAACAAAACACGAATTAAATGAAAATAAATGAAGAATCGAAAAAATCCAATGGGACATACATTATACAATACTCAATCTTAGTTTTTCGAATATATGCACTACAAACAAATTCATATAGAAGGTCGAAAAAATCAGATTTTACAGTAACCAATCATAGTTCATCTGATACAAAGAATACCTCTAGATAACAGATTCATTAAGCCTTCACAGAAATTAAAAACAAATTTACTTCATTTTTAAGATTTAATGATGATAAGGCAATTAGTGTAGGTGTTGATATAGACACAAAAAACAAAGTATGCCCCATAACCTAATCTATGGTCCAAGTTTCAATTTGCATTGACAAAGAAGTAATTGAATGCTAGCATGATGGAAAGCCAACTAAAGGCTTACAGCAATCACACCAACATCTTCAAGTCTATTTACTTCACAATGCTATTTGACAAATTTTGCTACGGATAAGTCTCTTATCCAGTGGACTATAAACATATTTGAAATTTTAATCAACTGATTTTTGTAAATCTATTTTCACTTATACAAAGAAAAAAAATTCATGTTTCCAGTACAAACGAAATTTTTATCAGCATGCGAATGACAGTTCAAAACACAAAATAGACTTGTAGGACAAACCTTATCTCAGCTTTGAACTCAAACAATCGACGAATAAATTCATCTCTGTACAAACAACAACAAACTCAACAATCACAACTCATTCAGAATCGCATAAAATCATTTCAAAGCACTAACAGTAAGACTCCTAATCAAAATATAAACAAACAGTGAATAGTACCTAAGATTATCTTCTTCATTCTTCGCAGTGATTTCAACACCGGAGATTATTACATGCATTCAACATCAAAGTGAGACAGCTAACAAAGATTTCAAAAACAAACAAAAGGAAAAATGTCGAAAAATCACCTTGAAATTCTCAATTTCAGATCCTAATTCAGAAACTTCATCCTGAATCGAAGCAATTCTTGCCTGAAAAGAATCAAACAAAATATTTCAACAAAGAAACATAAATGACATCATATAATTCACAAATTTAAACCTAAAAATGACGAATTAGCTTCGAATTTCAATCGATAGAAACATTTAAACAAATAAACGAAAATCACATCAAAAAACAAGCAAATTCCAAACCTAGAAACTGACGAATTCGCTTTCAATAGATTTAAACACATTCAAACAAATAAACGAAAATCACATCAAAAAAATCGCAAATTCAAACCTAAAAATCAACGAATTAGCTTTAACATTCAAACTCAAACAAATAAACGAAAATCACATCAAAAAAATCGCAAATTCAAACCTAAAGTCTAACAAATTAGCTTAAAAAAGACAGAAATTAAACCTCTAGGGTTTGATTCGAAGATTCGCTCATCGACAATTCAACTTCGAAGCCTTTAAGCTCTTGTTCAGTATTATCCTTGAATCGTTTAGCATTTTCGAGTTCATTATTCGCCAAACCTAGATTTGATTGAAGCTTTTCGATTCGTTTCTTCAATGTGAAGACTCTTTTTTCTGCGAAACAAAATTGAAGACGAAATTCATGGAATGAGTGAGAGGCGAGATTGAGTGATAGAAAGGAGGGGAATGAAGGGAGAGGCGAGATTGAGTGAGAGAAAGAAGGGGAATGAGGGTGAGAGGCGACATTGAGTGAGAGAAGGGGAATGAAGGGTTAGGGTTTGAGGAAAGGGTTAGGACAAATATAAGAAGGAAAAGGGGGGAGGGTATAGAGGAAGTGGGTTAAAATAGGCTTCTTATTGCTGGGCTTGGGCTGAAGCTTTTTAATTTTTGTTGGATTATTTGTTGCGGTTCAACCGCAGCAAATAGAATAAAAAACCGCAGCAAACAATATCGATCATTATATAAAAAAGTTGGTACTTTTTTGCTGCGGTTTTGCGATAACCGCAGCAAATCTTACGCAGCAAATTTCATTTTTTCCACTAGTGGTAAAAGCTTACTAACAAAGTTTATAGCACACAGAATGTCATACCATATTATTGTGGCAAGCAAAAATTAAAATGAACCAAGCTCATTATGTGCTAAGGATCTAACTTCACTTAAAAGTTTATGGTCATTATCTACTTAGCCTACTTCAGCAACTTCAAATAATGCTTCACGTATTTCAACAATTTGAAATCTAATTGCTTTAAAACTTTTAACACGACTTTCCCATCGAGTGGATAATAATGATTTAAGAGTTAAACCTTTATTTACATTTTCTTTTAATATATGCCATTTCTGTGTAGAATTAGCAAATATAGTATAAATTCGTTGGACTATTCTGAAGAAGTCTCTTGCTTTAGGTGAAGCATTTGCAATGTCACACAAAACTAAATTAAGAATTTAAGACTATGACAACCTTATGAAGAGTAAGAAGCTCTAATATTATTTATGTTATACCCTTGATTTGAATCCAACAATATCTTTTGCACACCTTCATGTTTACCTTTCATGTTGGAGCCTTTATCATACCCTTGTCCCCTAGTATTATCTATGTATGTCAAGATCATGAGCTATCAACGCATCTTTTAACACTTTAAACAATCCAAAACCAGTAGTATCATTAACTTATAACTAAAAAAAAAAAAACTCTTTAACTTTATAAGAATTTGAACTTACATCAACACACCTTAAAATTAAAGTCATTTGTTCCTTATGACTAGCATTGGGTATACAATCCAACATCACAGATAAATATTTTGCTTTTATTTTTTTCATAATAACATTTCTGATTTTAGAAGCAAGTAAGAGTATCAATTCATTTTGAATATCATGACTAAGATATAATTGTGAATCTTTCCGCTATCAATATGATGAATATGCTCAATAAATATAGGATCAAATTCGGCCAACATTGCAACCAAACCTAAAAAATTTCCAATGCTACTTTTATATAATCTCTAAGTTTTTCCACGAAATGCAAGGTTATTTTTACCAAGATAGCAATAATTCTAATAATAAAATTTTTCCTACACTCCCTTTCTTTCCCGGATTGTTGTTGGGCAACTTTGTCTATTGTTTCATTATTTGCCAACCTGTCTTAATTCACACCAGGCAACCATGTTCAAAACATGATCAACAATTTTTCATGTTCTTTAAGTCTATTACTAATGTGTGACCAATCATTATAGTCTTCATTTACCAAATACCTTTCTCAAGTGCGGAACTACATACCCACCCCCTTATTTAGATACATAATTAGGGGAAAGAAGGGGGAGAAGTGATATGTGCGGTTTTTATAGTGTTTTTCCCCTTGTTTCGAGTCAATTTTATGCCTAGTGGTTGTTATTCTGACTCTATTTTAGCTCATTTGATGTTCTTTAGCTAATTTGAAGTGTCTCGCTAAGTTTGGTTGATTTCCGGCAATTTTAGAGCTTTTTAGTTTGATTATTATCATCCGCGGTTGTTATGCTCGGTTTTGGTATGTTTTGTAATTTCAGGCACGGAAACCGAGGCTCGGAACGAAGCCGGAGAGCTTAGACGGGATAAGAATGAAGATGCATGGAAATGCGTGCCAAGAAGTATGAAAACAAGTCTTAAAGAACTCATGAAGAAATAAGAAGAAAAGAAAAGAAAATAGCTTCTGAGATAGTTATGCGGGCGCACAAATATACCATGCGGGCGCATTTAATGAACTTTGCAGACTTAGAAGGCGTTCTGGGAGGTTGATGCGGGCGCATGAATCTCCTATGCGCCCGCATCAGACGATTTCTCCGGAATTTTACTTCTATTTTATTTTCTTCGTAGTTAGGCTTTGTAAGCCCAACTT
>PYUH01000055.1:2552904-2562976 GCA_016808085.1 Suaeda aralocaspica | reverse complement strand
GACCGTGAAACCCAACCCCAACCACCTAACTGGACCCCCAGTATGACCCTAAAGTGGACCCTACCTCCTACCCTCTCCATACTACTACTCCCAGTTTCCACCCTATAGCGGGCCCGGGGCAGCAGTAGGCGTCCTGAGCTCCTATTCCCCTCCCCATTTTTATGATTATGTATCCCGGGACGGGACAGTGTTTGGCTTGGGGGGGGGGGGAAATTAGTTACTCTTGTTAGGTTGTAATCAGTTGTAAACAATTTGTTTTTTTTATTTTCTTATTTTTCTTTTTGGACTTGGTTTGTTTCTTTTTCCCCTGCAGATATGACAATCGGAGCAGGACTAGGACTTCAGATATCGAATTTACGAATTTTGGTTAATTTACATTGGGTTAGATGTTCCTAAACTCCGTTTCCTTTCGCTGTACCTGTTTTTTGGAATTAGCTGTTTAGCCTTAGGTTTCTCTTTTTCTGCTTTCTAGTGTAGTTTTTACTTGCTTTCGTGGACCATTACATGGTTTGTACGTCCCTTAAGGCCGGGGAGTTTACATGTAACCAAAAAAAACGTACTGCTTTCCTAGTTTAATGTGAGTCAGCTGTTTAAAAGAGAAAATTCTTATGTGATTGGCTAGCTGCTCGTCCCGGTTTTTTTCGTTGATTTGATTTTCATGTACCCATTGCTTAAATTTCTAAAACTTCATGATTTTTGTATTTGGATGGTTTACTTATTGATTTGCCGGGCATGACTTAGTCTTTAAATGCTAGCCTTCTTGCAATTGTCAACTCTGTCTAACCTTGCTTGGGTTTTGGACTTGAACTGTGTTAGCGGGAGGATTTGAGCCACTTTTGATCTTTTAGGCAAATTAAACTGTATTCTTTCATGTGTGCTTAGTTCCGGTGCATTATTGATCTTGAGTTGCCTTGGACTTTAGTAACTTTTAATTGAAGTTTTGTTGCATGTTGCGATGATAAGAGGCATTCAATTGTTTTTAGAGCCTTCAGATACATTTATTAGGATTTCATGCTGAACATTTTTTCCTTGATCCCGAGTTTTTTAAGCCTATATCCCACACAAAATTAACCGCATTACAACCCTTTTTAGCTTGGTATTAATCATAGTGTTTGCCAAGTGGCTTGGGGGAGTCATGTTGTGGTCTGTTAGGTTGTTGATTGTTGTGATGTGTGTGTTGGAGGATTGGTTTGAAATTGTGAAATTTTTTGTGCAGGAGGTTCTATAAGTTACACATTAAGGCTCTGCGTACCAATGACTGGACTGTGTTTTTAAAACACAATGTGTTGGTTTCTAAATGTGATTGGGTCCCGGTTTTGGTATGTACGTGTGATAGTTTGGTCTTAATGGCCAACTATTAAGAGTCGTGAAACTAAAATGAAAAAAAAAAAAGAAAATAATAAAAAGAAAAAAAAAAGAAAAAGAAAAAAACAGGAGAAAAACAAGTTGAAATCGAAGTAGATGAATGAAAAGCTTGAATTCGGTTCATAATTGTGAATTGAATGAAAATAAAGGTGTGAAGTGAATGAAAATTGAAAAGTTTGGTTTGATTCGGTTGGAATTGGATGATGGGAGACATTGATGTTATTGTATGATGTGTTGGTGAGTCTCCGATGTTTTATATGCGTATACCCCGCATTTTCAGCCACATTATCCCAAATATATCTCACCCTTCACCCTAGCCTTACGTTACAAGCTTATAAAGTCCTCTTTGATCTTCATGTGCATGCTTTGGTTGATTGTGGAAGAGTCTTTTGGCAAGGTCGTAGAGTATTAATTGCATTACGAGTCGACTTTAGGATTGAGTGTTTACCTTTAAACACTTGCATGAGGTGTGAGATGTGGATTTGGTTCCTCAAAACTTGCATTTAAACACTTTACTGCATTTGCATTCCATTTTCTTATGGTTGGGTGGTGAGGGTGAGCTACATTATTAGATGCTCAATTGTGTGGAGTGATAACCCGTGAGCTACTCTAGTCATCGATTCATTAAACTTGCTTGGTTGGCTTTGTTTGACTTTTGTTTAGGAATGTGTAGCATCTGACTTGCTTTGATCTTAGTAAACTCGGAAGGATCCTTGAGTTGTGATGCATATGTTTTTATGGGGTGAAAGTCATTTCGTTATCTTTGCTCGGGACGAGCAAAAGGCTTGGCTTGGGGGAATTTGATATGTGCGGTTTTTATAGTGTTTTTCCCTGTGTTTCGAGTCATTTATGCCTAGGGTTGTATTCTGACTCTATTTAGCTCATTTGATGTTCTTTAGCTAATTTGAAGTGTCTCGCTAAGTTGGTTGATTTCCGGCAATTTTAGAGCTTTTTAGTTTGATTATTATCACCGCGGTTGTTATGCTCGGTTTTGGTATGTTTTGTAATTTCAGGCACGGAAACCGAGGCTCGGAACGAGAGGAGGCTTAGAGGGAGAAGAATAAGATGCATGGAAATGCGTGCCAAGAAGTATGAAAACAGTCTTAAAGAACTCATGAAGAAATAAGAAAAAAGAAAAGAAAATGCTTCTGAGAAGTTTATGCGGGCGCACAAATATACCATGCGGGCGCATTAATGAACTTTGCAGACTTAGAAGGCGTTCTGGGAGGTTGATGCGGGCGCATGAATCTCCTATGCGCCCGCATCAGACGATTTTCGGAATTTTACTTCATTTTATTTCTTCGTAGTTAGGCTTGTAAGCCCAATGGGTACATTAGGCACGACTTCTAGGCAAAACAACGGATGCTTTTCATAATTCAGAATTACTCTCTTAGGTTTTAGAATAAGCACTTTTCTCTCTCAAATTAATTTAGGAAAAAGGGTTTTTTTAAACAATTAAATTTCAATTAATTCAAGTCTTCAATTGTTTCTCCAATTTGGTAATTCTTCTGTTTTTGTTCTTATTCTAGTAATTTATGCTTTTTAGTCTCTCTAGTTTAATTAATTTAGTATTTGTTTATGTTAATTAGTTTAATTGTCAATTACTTCATGAATTCAATTAGGATTGTAAAATATTCTTGCTTTAATTTTCATAATCATGAGTGAGTAGTCTAATTTCTAGGGTTAGGGAAACCTTGACTAATTAATGGACTAATTAAATTAGGTTGTTTAATTCCACAATTAGTAGTCAATTTCCTATTATTGGTTTCTTTGTTTACAATTGAATTGTGCGCAGATTTAGTTGTAATTCTGGTAATTGTTGAATTTGATGCCGAGAGGTAAAAATACCACAATAAGACCACTGAATAATAGGCGGAATTAGTCTAGGCATGAGCGAGAGCCGCTAGATGAGTTTCGAGGGAGTCTAGATTCGAGAGAATTAGTGAGCCCTAATTTGACGATAATTGTGAGATTGAACGATCTTCGTTAGTGAATCCATTAGTTGTTCTTGGTGACCCGAATGACCCTAGGCCTAATTTATTGGTTTAATTCTTCGTCATTTCCAGTAATTAGTTAGTAATTAGTCAGTAGTCAGTTAGTTAGTCAGTACTTCTCGACCAAGGCCCTTTATACAATTTAAGCTTTTTAGAACTAATAGAGTTCAACTGCTTCCCTGAGGATTCGATCCTTACTTCTCTAGCTACATTAGTTAGTGTTGTTTGGTTTACTTTTGATAGGTGTGCGATAGCCTCATCAAGGAGAAAGAGGGGTCAATTTTCCCATCTGCTTTATTAAACACTATCCCTCCCAAAGTGGAGAGATTTGGAGGGAAAATGAGACTCAACTCTCCTTTCCTTGGCTCCCTTTCCTTTCCATTTACCTCCCCTTCTTTTTTATGTTGCTATCTAAATAAAGTGTAAATCTTGAGGGAAATTGTAAGTTATTTAGTAAAAAGTGTTCATGGGCGGGCTTAGGTTAGGCCTAGTACTAAAAAAATTGTCCAACGGGCTTTAGGTTAGTGTTGAAGCCCGTTTTACTAGGCTTAAATTGTTGTCCATAGCCGCCCATTAAACCGGCCGAGCTAGCCCATAGGCTCACAAGCCTGTTCATTTACTCAAGTTTTATGTTTTTTTTTTTCTAAAGGGATTTTCTTTTTAAAAATTACTTTTCATACAATATGGCTAAAAAGAATGAATCGGAAATTTTAAACTTTGGCATTTTAACATAATCATGATTTAAATCATCTCTTCTAAACATTTTTAAAACCCAAAAATGTAATGTTAACATAGAATATACTCCTTGAGTCCACTATTCAGAGAAAAAATAATTTTGTTTAGCTATATCTTCCTAATACTAATTTATTATTTCTAACTAAATATACAATCAAGAACAAAGAAAAAAGGTATATAAACAGGTTGGGTGAGCCGACCTGCTAACAATTTTACTTTGTCCATACTCGTCCATTTATTAGCAGACCAGGCCTAGCACCGCCCTTTTCCAAAATTTTAGAATTTTATTGTCTAAGCCCGCTTTTCGAGCGAGTCGGGCTTTGTTGGTTACCCATCCATGAAGTAGCATGACATTTATAAAGGTAGTCATCCTTGTATCCAATTCGTTGCAATATTAGGGACGATTCCAAAAATCACGTTATAATTGGTACATCTGCCAATTTAGATTAAAGATGCCAAATTTGGGTGAAACAGCATGACTTCTGATCTAAATTAATTGATTTGAAGATAATTTGATAATTGAATAAATAAATTGTATGGGTTCTGATAACTAAATCAGTCTAAATTGAAAACGACATGAACTGAAGTGAACCAAATTGAAATCAAACTAAACTGAAATAACGACAAAAAACTGAACAAATTAAAGTAATAATTAATAGTAAATAATAAATATTAATATTAATATTAATATTAATATTAATAATATATTATTATTTATTATACATAATTAATTAATTAATATAAATATTATTATTATAAATTATAATAATTGTTAAAATAATAATAGTATTTGGTTAATAATGATAATAGTAAATAAATAATCTAAATCAAGATAATAATATTATTAATAATTAATTAATTATATATAGTAATAATAGTATAATAATAATAATATTAACCTGTTGATTAGTTTTTATAGTTCAACTAAATTGGGCATAATTGTTTTACTTAAAAATGGAAAGTGGATTGATCTGAAATCAACTGAATCTGAACAGAGCTAAAACTCAAGCAAAATCAGCTGAAATTTACTAAACTAACATGATCTAAGTTATTTAAAAATAACCAAAGCTAAACGGTTGACCTGAATTGACAATGCTAATAATCAGGTATATAATATATACATAATACATTAATTCTTAAATTTGTTGTTTTCAGTCTTACATCTCTATTCGTTTCTAATTTCATTCTCAACTCGACACAACATAAATCGTAAGTAGCGACTAATCATAGTCAACAACAATTTTTTATTCCATTCATCTACCATTACTTTAGAAAAAGGCATGATCTATTGCCAAACATAGAACTACACCCAAAATGCCATAACCATGCCACTTTAAATTTTACCTTATAAAAACTCATCTTTCATTGTTTCCTTTCAACCCAAACATCCTCATCAACCAAACACCATCTTCCAATTCCACTATCAAAATCATTACACAAAAAAAAAAAGAAAAATGGCTTCTTTTGCAACTTGTCATACTTCTTCTTCTTCATTCCTCACTTCAAACCCCAAAATCTCACCTCTTAAACCCTCTCTTTCTAATCATTCTTCTTCCTTTCTTCGTTTTTCTTCTCCTCTTTCTTCTTCCTCCTCTTTTCCAGGTTTGTGATTCTGTTTATTTTATTTTATTTTTTTATTTTTTTAAATTTGAATTTAGCAACATTGTTACAATCATATAACTTCTGGGGTTGGTTTAAAATTATCCCATTTTGCTTATTTTATTCCCAGATTTTGGATTTGCAATTCTATGTTTTTTTTTTTGGTTTTTGATTTGAATTTCGATTTTTTAACTTTATACAATTTCTGGGGTTATTGTAAATTATACCCATTATTGTGCTTATTCAGGTTTTGGGTTTGTAGTTCTGGGGTTGTTTTTTAATTTTTTTTTTTTGTGGGTTTTTGATTTGAATTTGAATTTATTAACTTTATACAATTTCTGGGGTTATTGTGAATTATACTCATTATTGTGTTTTTTCAGGTTTTGGGTTGGTTCATGTTGCAACAACAAAGAAAAGTAATACTTCATTTGCAGTTACAAATGCAGCAAAAGAGCTTGAAGGCTATGTCACTAAAGCTCAAGGCTCTAAATTTGCCATTGTTAGTCTTCTTTCTTTTATATTGAAATTTGCTTAATTTTGTCTTTGAAATTGCTTTAAATAGTGGAGAATAGATGAAGATGATTTATGCCGATGACTTTTGCGAATTCCTCCTATTGATTTATATTTAAATCACATCAGATTATTTTGGGACTAAGGATTTGTTTTTGTACTTGAATTGGTTAAATAGGGAAGAATTGAAGGGGAGGATTAATGTAGATGATTTTTGCAATCCCTATTGTTGACTTTTGTCTAGGTGTCGCCGAATTATTTTAGGATTAAAGCTTTGTTGTTGTTGTTGTTGCTGCTGTTGTCTTTGAATTGTTTGTTTCCGGCATTTGCTGCGAATTGTTGATATGTGTTATGTGGTGTTACTATTTTATGTTACATAGCAATTAGGTATGTCCACATCGAATTTGAAAAACTTAGTAGTTAAGTCAATTCTCATGACTCATGAGAATATGCTGCCTACATTTATGTGCATTTTTGGGTTCTGGAAATAGTTGTTTGATTTGGGCATCATGAGAAAATGCTGGATAAGTTGTCATTGAAAGATCAATGTTATTTGGGTATATTGGCTTTCATGAAAGTAGTACAAATATTGCAATTAGCTGATTTAGTAAATGTTATTGGGAATGTTACTATTGTATAGGATCAAATATGTCCATACCTTCGATTTTACAACCCTCTGTTGCTTTTTGCATGCATCCAAATTATTTAAGTATTGGAGGATTTGATTCCTCTTATTGGTTCATGTTTGGTTTATTACAAATAATTTAGGGACTAAGGCTTTGTTTTCGTTGTATTAGATGATTTGATTGTAGTTGCTGGAAGAAATTTAACATTGTATGAATTTAGTTTTGTTAAACATAGTATCGAGTGGTTTGTTTGTTATCATTACTAAATGTCTATTTCTTTTTCTTTTTTTTTTTTTTATAAGGTTGTGGCTAGATTTAACGAATTTGTGACGAGGCGACTAATGGAAGGAGCTCTTGACACTTTTAAGAAATATTCCGTCAATAGTGAAGATATACATGTATGTGCTTCTGTATGCCTCTTCCTTTTAATATATGTGGCTCAGTTTTACCAATCTCAACAAGTTTGTTTGCTACTTGCACAATGTAAAAAGAGGGGAAACATGGAATTGCTTCTTTCTATTGGTAGTGGGAGAGACTGGTAGAAGATTGGTGATATAACTGCTTTATCATTAATACAAAGTTTATAATGAAGAATTCTTGAATCGTCATATAAATTTTTCTTCTTATATAATCCTGAAAATCCTATTACCTTGTGTGGTATTCCAAATTCTGTATTATTTTGAAAAGTATAGCCAAATGTTGTAAGCATAGTCACATATCTCAGATTACTACTGTAAGCACAATTGAGTCATTTTAAGTTTTCTGCGTCACCAAGAATGTTTTTGGGATTGCCTTTTTTGTGGTGACTATCAAACTAAGTAAATTTGATGGTAAGAAAAGGAGCTTCCTTATTTGATACATAACTCAGGATATGTGAAGTCTAACTAGTCCTCAGATGTTAAAGTATTTAGTTTTGACTGACATCTTAATTCCTAAAAGGTCTCCAGAGAAGTTTTGATTAGTTTTGGGACTCGTGACCCTTTCTTGGAAGAAACTGGAATTACTGTGATGTATAAAGTGATGATTATGAATTTATGTTATATATTTTTCAATTTGTGGAATCATTTGAAAGAGGTAAAGGACCTTTGCCTTAGTGTGATGAGTGGCTTTGGTCAGTTGTCGTTCGACTGTATGGATTACTTGTCGTATGCTCTTCTCTGATAACGTGCCTGTGGTTTAACACGTGTCAATATATCAATGGATATTGAGCTTGCGGCTTAACTTACTTTGCCATATTTGATGGATATTTAGCTGATGTTGTCATGAATGTATTCTTCGTCCATAAAAAATTCTAGAGAATGCTGTTCACTGTTCATATAAACATGTGCAATAGTAAAATTTTTCTAAGTTGAATCTCTAGCATCTCTTACACACCCTCTCATTTAAAGGCTTTTGTATCTTTTGAACCTCCCCTCCCCACGCACACCCAAAAAAACTAATAAAGTCTTTCCCGTCTTTCTCCTTTAAAAGTCCCATTCTTTTTTATCGCATATTTGCTATTGGTTCTGGACATAAGTTTGAATTCTGTTGGGCCTGTCTCGACAAGCTTCTTTAGCTAGTCTCTTCGAGAGGAGCCTTTTGAAGAGCCAGAATCCAAATTCTCCTTTCTCTGTCGTTACAGAACCACATGGATTCTATTTGGAAACCTCCAATCGCAATTGATCGAGTGTACTTGTCCTGAAAAGAGAAGAGTCTTCCATTAATTTTGATAACTATATTCTGGTTTCCTTTCTGTTATAGGTCGTTTGGGTTCCTGGTGCTTATGAGCTCGGTGTTACTGCACAATTACTTGGGAAGTCAGGAAAGTTTGATGCTATTGTGTGTATTGGAGCTGTGGTAGGTTCTCGCAGCATTACAAGAATTTCAGTTCACTGCTTTTCTTGTTGAAATATCACATACCATTACTTGTTCATTTTTTTCCCTTTGTCAATTGTGTTATAACTTTTAAGTGGCAATTATGGGAATCTTGTTGGACATTCTGCTTCATGTAGAGTTGTTCCTATTCCCTTTTATTGTCATTAGCAATTTTCATTTGAAGTTTGGCCACAAAAAGTTCTTTGTTTTTTTAAATGAAATTGAATTAGAACTGTCAATAGGCTAATTTTGCTCCATTCCTTGGTATTTGGTTTTTTATAGATAAGAGGTGATACTTCACACTATGACGCTGTTGTAAATTCTGCCTCCTCTGGGGTACTCTCCGCTGGATTAAATTCAGGTACAGTGGCTTTTGTTGTTAACCCATGTTTTTAGTTTTCTGTGTATTGTCAGAGACAAAGTTCACTTGCAATACCTTCTCCCGATGTAGATTTCCCACTTGCTTTTGGCACATAGTTCTAATTTTATAGGTAGTCCGTTGTGGTTTATTGATGAGATAATGGGGTCGTTATGGAACAAAAAACATGGAGAAAGAGAATGAACATAATGAATAAAAGAAGAAAAGAAAGAAGTGATGTGTTTAATTGGTAGATCCTCCCTAAAAAAGGAAATGGAAAATAATTTTGTGACAGGTCAAAATGAAATATGGGATGTCTAGTTTGGAGTAAAGAAAGTATATACTCCGTACTTTTCTTTATTTCATTTGTTCATTTGATGTAAGCTAGATGTTTGATTTTATTATCAAGTGTGGTAGATATCCATTACTTATGCAGCTTGTTTTAAGGGCAATTGTAATTATTTATTTATTTTTGTTTCGCTGCAGGAGTACCTTGTATCTTTGGTGTCCTTACTTGTGATGACACTGATCAGGTAATATATTCTGACCTTATTTAACTATAATGTTCTGGCATACCATCTGAATGCTAAACTTCACACCATTTGCCTTCGGTCACCAACAAGAATTCAATAGGTCTGTTTGACTCATATTGATAGTCATATCCCAATATGTTTTGGGACTAAGGCTTTGTTGTTTTTCTTGTCAGTTGGATTCTTTCAAGGTTATGGCATTTAGCTATTAATCACCATTAAGTACAGCTATGTTGTTTAGGCCTGCATTTAATGTTAGCCTTCTCTCATGTGTAGCATGTGTTTTTCCTGTTGATAATTAACAGGCCATAAATCGAGCTGGTGGAAAAGCTGGCAATAAAGGTTCTGAAGCTGCGCTAACAGCCGTAAGTTCTTGTTTTTTCCTTTTTGTTGTTTGATATTCATGTTTTGACCCATTTTTTTAATGCTTTGTAATAATTGATCAATTCACCCCCCCCCCCCGAGTTTTTGTCCTTTTGTTTTTTTTTTGTGTGTGTGTGT